>NW_024121211.1:7103767-7191714 GCF_016745375.1 Pimephales promelas | reverse complement strand
TACCTGGACTTTCGTCCGATTGTCTTTAATAGGCGGGAGTGTTTTGGGGCCCTTTGGTATCAACAACAGCTTTGGCCCTTATCAGCTGAGAAAGAGAGAGAGAACAGAAACAATAAGCAACAGAAGAATAATCAAAGCTGAAATCAAATTAAACAAACTTATTTATATCAGCTATGGTTACTAACATTTTAACGTTTACTTGAATATTATATTTTATTCACGGCTATCATTCGTAGTAGGCCTATTCACAAACTGTTTTTTTCAAAATGTTTTCCCTAATACTTTTGTTGATGCATATTTCTTTGGTGCTGCTCTTCCCATTCCCTCATTGGTAAGAGAGCTGACGGCTTCCGCTGTGTGAGGACGCAACTGCAGAAATTAAAAAATGAAGAAATAAACAGATAAATAGATATCAATGTTTTTTTTGTGTTGTAAACGCCTCTTTAAAAATAAATATCGCTCAAGTCCTGAGGAGCTAAACCATTTAGTGCTTTAAAATAATGATTTCGAACCACTTGACATGCTGTTTTTCACAGGCATTAACAAGAGCAGCGTGAGCATCCACAATGTGTGCTATTGTGTTTCACAGAAGGGTTGGAAACATGATGAAGGCGAGAAAAATGAAGAAGAAATTAGCTCCGCTTTAAAAAGTGTGAATTACGATCATACCTGTTTGTTGGTCTCTCCTCGTGGAAAACCTGGAGCAGTTGTCTCTCCATTGCGGATACCTTTTCCCATCAGCTTCCCAGACGTCCCTCCTGAAACCTGATTCCAGCAATCAGGATTCGCTGGTCATTCTGCTTGTTTTCCAGAGACATTTTCTTTTCTTTCTGCAACTGAAGACAAACACTGTTATTATCATGCATTTCATCTACTCCACGTTACTTCATAACACATCACTGTAATCGGCAATAGTACTGTTATAGAGCTATATATATAATATAATATATAATATATATATATATATATAGCTAATATAACTAATATAATAAATCAGATACCTGGACTTTCGTCCGATTGTCTCTAATATGAGGGAGTGTTTCGGGGCCCTTGGTGTCAAACAACAGCTTTGGCCTTTATCAGCTGAGAAAAGAGAGAGACAGAACAATAAGCAACAGAAGAATAATCAAAGCTGAAATCAAATTAAACAAACTTATTTATATCAGCTATGGTTACTAACATTTCTAACATGTTTACTTGAATATTATATTTTATTCACGGCCATCATTCGTAGTAGCCTATTCACAAACTGTTTTTCAAAATGTTTTCCCTAATACCTTTTGTTGATGCATATTTCTTTGGTGCTGCTCTTCCCATTCCCTCATTGGTAAGAGAGCTGACGGCTTCCGCTGTGTGGGGGACGCAACCTGCAGAAATTAAAATGAAGAAATACACAGATAAATAGATATTCAATGTTTTTTTGTGTTGTAAACGCCTCTTTAAAAAATAAATATCGCTCAAGTCCTGAGGAGCTAAACCATTTAGTGCTTTAAAATAATGATTTCGAAACCCACTTGACATGCTTTTTTCACAGGCATTAACAAGAGCAGCGTGAGCATCCACAATGTGTGCTATTGTGTTTCACAGAAGGGTTGGAAACATGATGAAGGCGAGAAAATGAAGAAGAAATTAGCTCCGCTTTATAAAGTGTGAATTACGATCATACCTGTTTGTTGGTCTCTCCTCGTGGAAACCTGGAGCAGTTGTCTCTCCATTGCTGGACCTTTTCCCAATCAGCTTCCCAGACGTCCCTCCTGAAACCTGATTCCAGCATCAGGATTCGCTGGTCATTCTGCTTGTTTTCCAGAGACATTTTCTTTTCTTTCTGCAACTGAAGACAAACACTGTTATTATCATGCATTTCATCTACTCAACGTTACTTCATAACACATCACTGTAATCGGCAATAGTACTGTTATAGAGCTATATATATATATATATATATATATATATATATATAATATATAGCTAATATAACTATATTAATTAATCAGATACCTGGACTTTCGTCCGATTGTCTCTAATATGAGGGAGTGTTTCGGGGCCCTTGGTGTCAACAACAGCTTTGGCCTTTATCAGCTGAGAAAGAGAGAGAGACAGAACAATAAGCAACAGAAGAATAATCACAGCTGAAATCAAATTAAACAAACTTATTTATATCAGCTATGGTTACTACTGTTTACTTATATTTTAATTCACGGCTATCATTCGTAGTAGCCTATTCCCAAACTGTTTTTTCAAAATGTTTCCCTAATACCTTTTGTTGATGCATATGTCTTTGGTGCTGCTCATCCCATTCCCTCATTGGTAAGAGAGCCGACGGCTTCCGCTGTGTGGGGGACGCAACCTGCAGAAATTAAAAATGAAGAAATAAACAGATGAATAGATATATGGTACCTGTTTAATAAATCAACTATCCCTTTAAAATGGTGTACTATGTCAATCAAGTGTAACGTCATAAACACTTAGAATTTCCCATAAATGCTGTTTTTTCATTTAAGTAATCCCTTAATAAGCGATAAGTGTTCCATAAAACCCCTTAATGTCTGGCAGGTTTGTGTGTTTCAGCGCCATTCTCCTTTTTAAGCCCCGCCCTAACATTTTTCTTGTTCGAGAAGCTGTTGTGTTGACAAATCTGGTCCTCCCTTGAAATCGGGTTGATTTTTATCTCGATAACTTAAGCCTTAAATGCTTTTTTGTTGTAAACGCCTTTTTAAAAATAAAGCTCGGTCAAGTACTTACCATTTTACGGCCCCTCCTGTGATCTGACTCCTGCGTCATGATTGGCTGGTTGAGCTCCTCCTTCTTTCTCTGTGTGTTTACACTGTAAAACCAGATATATAACATTATCATAACATAACATAAATAACATTTTTATTACTTGTCAAATTAAATAGAATATTTTTTTTTAATGTTTTACTTTATTTCAAAATAATTTCTACATCTTGTTTAGATGTTTTATATATACATGAGACGCAGCTCAAATAAACACCTCGCTGAGTTACTATGTTAACCAGCTACACACTGACGTCTGAGCACACACACACACACACACACACACACCTGAGCTGTGGGCAATGTTTCCTGTTGTCCACCAGATCTTTAGTGATTGCAGGAAGTTTTGTGGCCAGACGATGATTGTCCACAACTAATTTGGCCATTCTCAACTGAAACAGAGACAGAACAACATCAACATATAACTCATATAACTCTAACTGAGCGGCTCAAATCTATCTAAAAATAACAGGAACGTCTGTGTGTGTGTGTTTGTGTGTGTGTGATGGATTTCAGACTTGACTGGTGTCTTGCTACAGGTGCAGTGACGAGTTTTACGTTGTTTGGATTAGCTATAAATGCAAAATACACTACCGGTCAAAAGTCTTAGATCAGTAATATTTTTTATGTTTTTAAATGAAGTCTCTTCTGCTCACCAAGGCTGCTTTATTTGATGAAAAAATGACAAAACAGTAATATTGTGAAATATTATGACAATTTAAAATGACTGTTTTCTATTTTGATATATTTTAAAATGTAATTTGAAAGCTGAATTTTCAACATCATCAGTTTTCAGTGTCACATGATCCTTCAGAAATCATTCTAATATGCTGATTTTATGCTCAAAAAACCTAAATTATTATTTTCAATGTTGAAAACAGTCGTGTACCATTTCCCCCCCAAAATTCTGTTGAAGAGAAAGTTCAAAAGAACAGAATTTATTTAAAATATAATCTTTTCTAACATTATAAATGTCTTTACTGTAACTTTTGATCAATTTAACTCATCCTTGATGAATAAAAGTATTTTCTAATTTCTTTCCCCCAAAAATAAAAAAATAAAAATTCTTATTGACCCCAAACTTTTGAAGGGCAGTGATTAATGTTACAAAAGCTTTCCATTTCAGATCAATTCTGTTCTTTTGAACTTTCTATTCATCAAAGAATCCTGAAATAAAAATTTCAAAAACTGTTTTCAACATGGATAATAATCATAAATGTTTCTTGAGCATCATATTATAGTCATTTCTGTAGGGTCATGGCACACTAAAGACTTGAGTAATGATGCTGTAAATTCAGATTTGATCACAGGAATAAATTACACTTCACTATACATTCACATAGAAAACCGCTGTTTTAAATTGTAATATTTCACAACATTACTGTTTTTTGTGGTATTTTTTATCAAATAATTGCTGCCTTGGTGAGCAGAAGATACTTCTTTTAAAAACATAAAAAATCTTACCGATATAAAACTTTTGACCGGTAGTGTATATCAGTAAATAACTATATAAGAAGCACTTAGAAGGTTGTGGTTCAAAAATAATCATTCTGACATAAACACATAAAAAACAACAATTACTAAAACACACAAAAACTGATTTTGTTCGGGCACTTTGCACTAACTTAGATAAATTTCACGCTATATCAAACATAACGTTACTAAAAAAAAGCAATTATAACTCCTTAAGTTACCTTGTCGTCGTCGGACAGGGTCCAGCTATTCTGAATACAGTTCACGGAAAGTTTCACAGACCGGTCGTTCATCTGGTTCTTCTTTCCTTGATGTTTGGACGTTTCAGAGTTCGTTATAAAAATATAATACCGTGCAGATTTCACAAATTCAATGTTCTTCCAAAGACGTTCGAAACCAAGCGGAGAGACAGTGAAGTGCAGTGGAGGCTACTGTGATGTCACAGGGCAGTGCAGCGAGAGGACGCCTTGGCAGACGGCCAACGCCCACGCACATCGTTTCTCTTAGTAGTATGAAAATAATCTTATTTAAAGTGAAGTTTGATATCTGTCTTGCAGTTTTTTTTTTTCTTGTTATTTTTTTCTTTTTTTCTGTCTTGCAGTTAACCAACTGTCACACGTGACCTCCCCTGAGGCGCCATCTTAGAGGGCATAACTTTTTTCCTTTTTTTTTTTTTTTTGAGTTAGTGGGTATACTCTTAATTTATGCCCCCAATATTTTTTTAAGCATCCCAGCAAAGGATGAACGCTCTGTGTTATAAACAGTGACATGTAAGACTACTAGTCTTGCATTAGTACTATTCAATATGCAAGAATATAGAATAGAGTATAATAAATACAATAGAACACATAGAATCAGTATTCTTGCATATCAGGGCCGCACATATGGTTTTCTAAATACCCAGGTCCCATAAATGATATTGTTAGGGGGGTTCGGGGACATGATCTCGAAATGAGCATTTTAAGGTGTTTTGATGGTCAAAAAAAATGACAACAGTAGCTTTAAAAGCATGAAGTAGCCTATTTGATCAGATTCTTAAACATGATGAGAATCAGTTCCAGTTTCAGCTACTTTTCTTTCTTAAATGAATCTATGTCTTTTGGACTAATCTGTTAATTTAATTAACGGCTCACTCAAAAAGACAGTCTTGTCGCCACCCTCTGGCTTAATGATGCAAGTAGCGCATACACAGACAACAAGATGTAAACAACACTGGTCCAGAAGCACTTCCTGTTTCAGTTTGTAACTGTTTTCTTTATTTCACATGTAAAGAAAACATCTTAAAGATGTTTGTTTAACTTTTTGATTCAGTTTTAAATGTTCTGTTGGTTGTATTTTATCCCAGCTTTTATGTAGTGTTAAAAAACTGAAACAGGAAGTGCTTCTGGACCAGTGTTGTTTACATCTTGTGAAATGGTCTACAAACAGTGAAAAGTCAAACACATTCGAAAAAACGTTATACAAATATATTTTTTTTATTTATTTGATCATACACAATTTATATCTCAGTAATTGCTTAAAGAGGAGAAGACAAATTGTATTTTATTTTTGAAACTGTCTATTTCATGAGAAAACATTGTGTGTTTGTAACCAAGTTGGAATGTGATTGTGGAATAAACCCTCTTGGCTCTCTTTCTGCTGAGAGAGATTAAAGACGGACGCAGACTTTGCCCTGTCTCATTTATTTCTCCTGTTTCACATACCAGCCGGTACCTGTAACAGAAGCAAATGTCAAACAGATCCTGTTGACGATGCAAAACGTCTCATCAGTGTTCTCCACCAGTTGATGGACGGACAGCGTGGCATTGTAAGGCTCTACAACAGTGTCTGAGACTAGGTGAGGGCATCACGCTGAAGGCGCACATGATGCGGTTTGGTTAGGCCTACTCCTCACGGATTTTCTTAATGAGCAGCGAGCCCATGCCTGAATACGATGCTGAATAAAGACATAGATTTTGTTATCTTTGGACCAAAATGTATTTTTGATGATTCAAAAAAATTCTAACTAACTTATTTCCTTTCTGGACAAGGACAGTTTACCATGTACATGTTCAGTGGAGGGACAGAAAGCTCTCGGACTAAATCTAAAATATATTAACCCTCTGGGGTTGTTCGCTTCAGAGTCACACTTGGGGTGTTCGGGTCCAAATGGACCCAAAGGGCGGGATTCATATTTAAAAAAACTAAAAAAAATCATGATTTCTTTTTTTTACTCGTTTTTTTTATAATATTTTTTCTTTTCTTTTTTGGTGTTTTGGGAAAATGTCAAAAAAAATGTATAATTAGTATTAATGCAATAATTATGACAAAATTTCCCCCCATTGAACATAATAGAAAAAATATTTAAAAAAATTTTTTTTTAAAGCTGTATTTCATTTTAGAGTCAAGCCTAGGCCTCATAAAAGCAATTTTCGAAATTAGATGGATGCCATCTGGTGGACAAACTAAGCATTTTAAAAATGCAAAACACATGTATAATCTGAATTTTTTGGTGTGTTTGTGTATAAAAGTGTGTTTGTGGTTGTGTGTGTGTGTGTGTGTGTGTGTGTGTGTGTGTGTGTGTGTGTGTGTGTGTGTGCGCTCGAGTGTGTGAGCCTGCCACGAAGCTCAATGCAACTACAAATTATCATTTTTTTGCAAGTTTCAACGAAGCTTAGTCCCATTGTCCACATATGGGGACATCAACTTTAGCAGCTTGGTAAATCTTTATTTTTACAAAAGTTTGTCAAATGTGCATGCCGTTTCAAACATACAACACTATTATGCATAACTTAACAAGAATCAACAATGAAATGTTATTAGATCGTTTACCTTGTGGAAGTTTTGGTCTGGAGTGGCTGCATGACATGTGACCTGTTTTCTCTGCCATCTTTAAATTATTTATGTTAATTTTTTTTCTCTTCTGACGCCACCAGATGGCAGTGTAAGTGTCCTCGTTTGTGAAAAACATGTTCCAGTCACACAGAATTAAGTATTATGCTGCACAGAACCAAAAATGTGATGTCCCTGTATGTGCACACAGGGTCTCAGGAGGTTAAAATAAAACTGAAATGAAACATCATCAAACCTCTGTTAATTCTTAATAAGAGCTTGTCTACGTAGGTTAATGATTAGACGGCTGCATATATGAAAAAACAACACCTAACCCTAAAAAAATTCTAACAAAAGGTTTCTCAAATGTTTTTTGTAGTATTAGGTGTCCTTAATAATATACTCAAAGTTTACCAAAGTTTGACCACTAGAAAAGTGTAATTTTCAAGATGGAGTCCAAGATGGGCAGGAAGCCCTTAAAATATGCTAACTCCTTCATTATTTGAGCTAGCCAAGCAATCTTGGTGTCTAACCGCATGTTTTCTGGGTCTATGAATCCATTGGACTTTTCTAAATTGTGCTGATATGATTAGAAACTTATGGAATACATGATTTTGTGAGATTACTGTAAGGTTTTATCTTTATTGTGAACAAAGGGGTGGTGAACCAAATATCTAAACGATTTAGCCTTTATGTCTTTGAAGGATAACAACAGTTCAACAGTTCAGTTCATTGAACTGTTTCTGTTTTTTGTCTTGTCGTAATCCTCATGCAGCAATTTCTCTTGATCCAAACACTAATTTCTCCGGTGGGAGACAAATAAAGATACTCTGACTCTGAATATAATTTTTTATATTGTTTTATATGTTTTTTGTAGAACACTAAAGAACAGAACAAACAGGTCACAAGGGGTATAACATACACTTATGTTGTACTCTATTCCTTCCTTTATAATAATATCAGGAGAATAGTTGTAAGTGGCCCTTCAAGTCAATAAAATATTCAAGGTCTTCTTCCATGAGAATTCTCTCCATTGACCTGAACTTGAGGTAGTATACTGTGTTTTGCAAATGTTTAAACACTCTTCATCAGATAAAATTATGTTCCTTCTCCCATTTATCTTTCACATACTGTAGAGTTTTTTTTTTTAAAATTGTATACTTTAATATATTCTTTATATTTCTTGTGAGTTCCACTGTTATACACATCAATAAACTTATTGAGCATATTCATTTAAATTTTATCGTCATTTTAAATATTTTTATTATAATGGTTCCTAAGTTGTAAATATCTAAAGAAATCTTTTTTTTTCTAAAATATAGGTGATTTAGCCCATGTCATGTAACTCCTATGCTCAGTACGTGTTTTTGGACACATACCCTTTTTTTGCTAAAACACAGAATTGACATTCAATTTAAAAGTCATTGCACCTAAAAGTAACTTAAATTGCTTAAAATATGGGGTTGTAATAATTTGATCACAAACAACTCTGAATTAGCCCGAACAGAGGCCTGTGTGTGGAACCCTCTAAAATGGTCACTGTGGTATGGGGGGCGTGGTTTAGCGCTGTCTGCGGCGGGAGAGCGGGGGAGGAGTCGAGCGGGAAGTAAGCGGGTCAAGTTCAAATGATAAACACCTGTCTGTAATTCCAGTGATTGGCGTTGGGAGAGGATTTAAGCGGGCCAGTTGGACACATCACAGAGAGAGACTGGAGCTCGTGTGCCTGTGTGCTCGTGTGCTGAACTGGAGCGGTTCATGGATCCGGATTGGAAGCTAAAGGAAGCTGTGAATCAGCGGGAAAGAGTTTTTGTTCTGTTGTGTCTGAGAGATGGTGAAGTGTGCTGAGGAAAGATTATTACTTGTTTATCGAATAAAACACACGAGCTCCAGTATACGCCGACCCCTTGTCTTCTTCCATCACCTCCGTGAACCCTGAACCTTGTCACACTGGTGCCGAAAACCCGGGATGGAAGAAGCAGCAGCCGCCGCCAGGAATCCTCTGTCTTCGCCGTTTGCGGAGATCATCCAGGGACTCGCGGGCTTGCACCAACAACACCAGGCAGCCCTGTTGAAGATGGAGGAGCGTCAGGAACGTCGGTTCGACACGCTCCTCAAGGAACAACAGGAGGCCCGCGAGCAGTTCCGGAGCTGGGTGGACCAGGGGGTCCGGGCCCCGGCCGCGGCCCCCATGCTGCACAAGATGGGGCCGCTGGATGACCCGGAGGCCTTCTTGGACCTCTTCGAGAGGTCGGCCGCGGCCGGGAAATGGCCGGAAGCTGACTGGCCGCTGCGCCTCATTCCATTGCTGTCCGGAGAGGCGCAGCTCGCCGCCCAACACCTGCCCGTCAGTAACCTCCTGGTCTACCAGGACCTCAAACGCGCCATCCTGCAGCGGGTCGGTCGGTCTCCGGAGCAAAGCCGCCAGCGGTTCCGGTCCCTAGAGCTGGGGGAGATCGGCCGGCCCTTCGTCTTCGCGCAGCAGCTCCGGGACGCCTGCCGCAAATGGCTGGTGGCCGAGGGACGCGACGTCAACGGAGTCATCGAGCTGGTGGTGCTGGAGCAGTTCATCGCAAAACTGCCAAAGAAGACCGCGCAGTGGGTCCAGTGCCACCGGCCGACGTCGCTGGACCAGGCCATCACGTTGGCGGAGGATCAGCTGGTGGCGTGCCCGGGGGTCGGCGAACCCCAACCATCTTCTCTCTCTCTCTCTCTCCCCCCTCCCTCTCTCTCTCGCCCTGTCCCCGCTCCCAGGTCCCGAGGAGGAGGTCCTCCGCGTCCGGCGCCCCGCTGGAGGTCCGGGCCCAGCGCTGAGGCGGTCCCGGCGCCCCGCCCTCCGCCTCGAAGTGGGACCCTGTCTGGAAGCGTCCCGCCGTCTTCTGGCCCCGTGCTCTCCCCTCGCCAATCCCTTGACCCGTTTCCCGCCCCCGGAGTGGCGGGGAGGCCTGGGCCGGCCTGTTGGCGTTGTGGGGACCCGGGGCACTTTATTGATAGGTGTCCACTGATGGAGGTGGACACCTTCATTCGGGTCCCCTATGCGCCACAGGCCGCCCCCGATCAGACTGGGCTGTATCAGATACCTGTAAGTATCGAGGGGGGTACGTATCAAGCTTTGGTGGATTCAGGTTGTAACCAAACCTCCATCCACCAAAGGTTGATTCAGCCTGGGGCATTGGATAAGAGCCGCGAGGTTATGGTGCGGTGTGTGCACGGCGAGGTGATGGGATATCCCGTCGTGCCAGTTATGATCCAATTTAGGGGGCAAAAGCATAGTGTGGAGGTGGCAGTTAATCCGCACCTCCGGCACCCGCTGATTCTGGGAACTAATTGGCCGGGGTTTCAATCTTTATTGGCATATTTGTGTGCGGGTGCTCCTGGGCAAAAACAACGGCAACGGGCGGGGGCGACTGTTCAGGTGGGCGAAGCTGTGCCGGGACCGTCGGCGGCTGTTTCAGGGGAACAGAGCGGGGCTGAAAATAACATCTTTTCAGACCGTGATGACTTTCCTCTGGAACAGTCCCGAGATGACACGCTGAAAAACGCGTTTGAGCAGGTCCGCGTCATCGACGGACAGCAGATTCGGCCAGAACAGCCGCTCACGTACCCGTATTTTGCCGTGATTAAAGACCGGTTGTATCGGGTGACCCAGGATACCCAGACAAAACAAGATACAACCCAGTTGTTAGTTCCCAAGAGCCGTCGGGAAATGCTTTTCCAGGCGGCTCATTGTAATCCGATGGCTGGACACCTCGGGCAGGCAGCCACATTAAATCGTTTAATGACCCGATTCTTTTGGCCGGGCATTCATGAGAATGTGCGCAGGTGGTGTGCGTCTTGTCATGAATGTCAGTTAGTGAACCCTCCGGCCCATAGTAAAGCACCATTGTGCCCCCTGCCGTTAGTCGAGGTCCCCTTCGAGCGAATTGGCATGGACCTCATCGGGCCATTAGAGCGATCAGCACGGGGGCATCGCTTTGCATTAGTCCTGGTGGATTATGCAACGCGATACCCTGAAGCAGTACCACTACGCAATATTTCGGCTAAAAGCGTTGCGAGTGCACTGTTTCAATTAATCTCCCGGGTGGGAATCCCAAAAGAGATTCTCACTGATCAGGGCACGGCGTTTATGTCACGTACGATACGCGAACTGTATGAATTATTGGGCATTAAATCGATTCGCACCAGCGTCTATCACCCACAAACAGACGGCCTGGTGGAACGATTTAATCGCACGTTAAAATCCATGATTCGTAAGTTCGTGCGGGAAGACGCCAAAAATTGGGATAAGTGGTTAGAACCCCTTTTGTTCGCTGTACGGGAGGTCCCCCAAGCCTCCACGGGGTTTTCCCCCTTTGAGCTTCTCTATGGCCGCCAGCCCCGCGGGGTTTTGGATGTCCTTAGGGAGGTTTGGGAGGACGGACCTTCTAATAGCAAAAACGAAATTCAATATGTCCTGGACCTGCGAACAAAACTCCACACTTTGGGGCGGCTCTCTATGGAGAACTTGTTACAGGCTCAGGACAAACAAAGTCGGCTGTACAATAGGGGGGCTAAGCTACGTAAATTTGCACAGGGAGATAAAGTGCTCGTATTACTTCCCACATCCAGCTCGAAATTACTCGCCAAGTGGCAAGGACCGTTTGTGGTTACACGGCGAGTTAATGATCTTAACTATGAAATCGTTCGTTCAGATAGGGGGGGAGCGCATCAAATATACCACCTCAACCTCCTTAAAAGATGGAATGAGGTGGAGTCAGCGATGCTGGCGACGGTGGTGAGGAGGATCTCGGGCCAGAGGCGAATGTAAAAGTGCAATCCCTCCCTCTGGCCACTTGCGGAGACCACCTCTCGCCGTCCCAGGTCGCTGACATTCAGCAGTTACAAGCGGGTTTCGCAGATGTGTTCTCGCCCCTCCCTGGCCGAACGAATCTCATACAGCACCACGTTGAGACGGAGCCGGGCGTGGTGGTTCGCAGCCGGCCGTATAGATTACCTGAACACAAGAAAAAGGTAGTTCAGGATGAATTAGCGGCGATGCTGGATATGGGAGTAATCGAGGAATCCAACAGTGACTGGGCAAGCCCGATAGTTTTTAGTGCCTAAAACCGACGGCACCGTCCGGTTCTGCGTGGATTACCGCAAGGTGAATGCTGTATCGAAGTTCGATGCATATCCAATGCCAAGGGTTGACGAGTTACTCGATCGGCTTGGCACGGCTCGTTTTTATTCGACACTGGATTTAACGAAGGGATATTGGCAGATCCCCTTATCTCCAATGTCCAAAGAAAAGACTGCTTTCACGACGCCGTTCGGATTACACCAATTTGTCACCCTTCCGTTCGGCTTGTTCGGGGCACCTGCCACCTTCCAGCGCTTGATGGACCGGATTCTACGGCCGCATGCTGCATATGCTGCGGCGTACTTGGATGACATTATCATCTATAGTAATGATTGGCCGCGCATATGCAGCATTTGCGAGCGGTCCTCAAGTCGCTGAGGAAGGCGGGGCTCACGGCCAACCCGAAGAAGTGTGCGATTGGGCGCGTGGAGGTCAGGTATCTGGGCTTCCACTTGGGCCACGGGCAGGTGCGTCCCCAAATTGACAAAACAGCAGCGATTGCGACCTGCCCGAGTCCCAAGACCAAAAAGGAGGTTAGACAGTTCCTGGGGCTGGCAGGATATTATAGGAGATTTGTGCCTGATTATTCGGACCTTGCTAGCCCGCTGACTGATCTAACTAAAAAGGGGGCGCCAGATACCGTCCAGTGGACGGAGCAATGTCAGCAGGCTTTTACCCGGATAAAAGCAGCTCTGTGTGGCGGCCCGCTGTTACAGGCTCCTAATTTTTCTCTTCCTTTTTCTCTGCAGACAGACGCGTCGGACAGAGGACTGGGGGCGGTCTTGACCCAGGAGATGGAGGGTGAGGAGCGGCCGGTGCTGTACATCAGTCGTAAGCTCTCTAAGAGGGAGACGATGTACAGCACCATTGAGAAAGAGGCATTAGCCATCAAATGGGCCGTCCTCACTCTCCGCTATTATCTCCTGGGTCGGGAGTTCACCCTCTGTACCGACCACGCTCCCCTGCAGTGGCTCCACCGCATGAAAGATGCCAACGCGCGGATCACCCGTTGGTATCTGGCACTACAACCTTTCAAATTCAAGGTGATCCACAGGCCGGGTGCACAGATGGCGGTGGCTGACTTTCTCTCCCGGAGGGGGGGGGGGGAGGCTGCAGGCCGGACGGCTCCCCGGCCTGAGTCGGGCGGTGGGGGTATGTGGTATGGGGGGCGTGGTTTAGCGCTGTCTGCGGCGGGAGAGCGGGGGAGGAGTCGAGCGGGAAGTAAGCGGGTCAAGTTCAAATGATAAACACCTGTCTGTAATTCCAGTGATTGGCGTTGGGAGAGGATTTAAGCGGGCCAGTTGGACACATCACAGAGAGAGACTGGAGCTCGTGTGCCTGTGTGCTCGTGTGCTGAACTGGAGCGGTTCATTGATCCGGATTGGAAGCTAAAGGAAGCTGTGAATCAGCGGGAAAGAGTTTTTGTTCTGTTGTGTCTGAGAGATGGTGAAGTGTGCTGAGGAAAGATTATTACTTGTTTATCGAATAAAACACACGAGCTCCAGTATACGCCGACCCCTTGTCTTCTTCCATCACCTCCGTGAACCCTGAACCTTGTCACAGTCACTCATTTAATTTGAATAAGGTAAAACATATGTAATGCATCCTCTATAGATGTTTTTGAGTATAAAGGTGGTATTATACTAAACAATTTTCAGCAACTGACAACGTTGAATTAGCTTCAATATATACAATTTTGATCATGAGTCATGTTGCAAACCATGAAACTTGCCCCATTTGCTGTAAAAACTTAAGAGATGGCTCTGATGTGATTGAGGTTCATCAGAAGGGAGCTGATGGAATCAACAATGCAAGTGTGCAAAGAGGCGATGACGTACACATTTCCGCTGGTGAAATAGTACACACAAAATGTCGACAGAAGTATATAAATAAAAAATACATTAAAATTCAACAAGAGAATAAAGCTGAGCCACCAAAAAGAAGTGCCAGAGTAGCAACTGGTCCTTTCAATAGCCAAACCGATTGTCTTTTCTGTGGGACTACGATAACACATGGAAGTAAAGACACAAGTAGTGTTAAGACTGATACGCTCGCAGAGTCCATTCTTGAGTGTTGTGACAATCGTGCAGATCAATGGGCTTTTACTGTGAAAGGCATGATCGAGTATTATGGCCGGGATCTACATGCTGCAGACTGTGTTTACCACCACTTATGCAGTAGTAATTTTCGTAACGGACATACCGAGACAGTTCCAGAAAGACCCAGAGGCAAAGCGCAGAAAGTCTGGCCGGCCCAAAAATGAAGATCAGGAGCAGGCATTCATGAAAGTTTGCTCTTACCTCGAGAGTAATGATGAGGAACAGTTAACAATTACAAATCTTCGAAACAAAATGAAGGAATCTCTGACAAACCCAGATTCTGAACCATATGGAAATCAATATCTCAAGAGAAAATTGAGAGAACAGTACCAGGACAATGTACATTTCACTGAAGGGGAAGGCCTCCATGACATAGTGACAATGAGAGAGAAGACATCACAAATATTACGATCTTATTTCAGCTTACAAGAAAAGGATGAGGAATTTCAGAAACAAGCGATCATTCAAACAGCTGCGCGATTGATCAAAAGTGATATCAAGACCAATGTCCCATCCGTTACAGATCAGTATCCGAACACAAAGTCACTTGAGCTTGACTCTGCCCTTTTGTTTGTTCCTGAGACTCTCCGTACACTTTTGAATGGTATTTTTGTGGGTAAGGAGACAAGCCGAAAGGTTGCAGGAATTGGACAGGCAATTGTCCAGGCAGCACGACCACGTGCTGTGGTAGCTCCATTACAACTTGGCCTTGCAGTGCAGGCACATCATATGTATCGGTCACAATTCCTGGTGGATACCCTTCATGGAATGGGATTTGCTTCATCATATAAGGAAGTTTTGCGTTTTGAAAAGAATGCGGCAGATTCAGTTGCCCCTGATATATTAGTGGATGACATAGATGTGCTGGACATGGCACTTCTTTTTGCTGGGGACAATGTTGACCACAACATCCTTACTATTGATGGTAAGGGGACCTTCCATGGAATGGGAATTATAGCAGCAATCACTCCAGGGCGAAAAAATGACTTTATCATTCCATGGAGACACATTACCAACCTAGATTTTGCAGTACAAAGTAAAATTCCAGTCATCGAATATCGCTTTGCAAAACATGTGCGCCAAACCATCGTGTTCAACGACCTCCCAGCACTGATCAACTGTGACAGAACAGTTGATGTCCTGTGGGAGCTCTCACTGAACTTCAAACAACAAACCCCAGGTTGGCAGGGAATGATGCATCTCATTCATCAAGGACTAGAACATCCAGGCCAATCATCAGTTGTTTTCCTGCCAATGATTGACCTGTACTCTGGAGACAAAACGTGTATTTTGTCCACCTTGGATTTTGTTTGTGACCTGGCTATCAAACACAATGCTCCACCCATTATTACGTTTGATCAGCCACTGTACTGGAAAGCAGCAGAGATGATCATGGATGCACGACAGAGTAGTCCCCTGAAAAGCATAGTCTTAATGCTTGGAGGTTTTCATACTTTTATGAACCTACTTGGTGCGATAGGCACACTGATGGAAGGCACAGGACTCAGGAACATTATGGAAGTTGTCTATGGATCAAATGCCGTCCAGCACATGATGACTGGAAAGTCAGTGCAAAGAGCTTTTCGTGGACATTTACTGGTGGACAGATGTCTCAATTACCTGGTTGTGTCAGAGCTGGTAAAAAAAAGAAACAAATTTGGAGAGTGCTGCAGCATCAGATATGCTGATCCAAATCAAGGAAAAAGTGGACATGAAGAGGGCAGACCTTAGCACAAGGTCAAAAACCAGCCGGCTGTGGGTAAACTATCAAAAGATGCTGCAGACAGCCCGAGCTCTGATTAAAGCAGATCGTACAGGTTCTTGGAAGATGCACTTGCGTGCAATGTTGGATTGTCTGCCAATATTTGCCGCCGCTGGCCACTACAACTACCTGAAATCGGCATATTTATACCTTCAAGAAATGTGTCAACTCGAGACCAGACACCCTGATGTACATGACAAGTTTTCCAGAGGTTTCCATGTGATCCGCCGCAGCAACCAGTATTAGGCAGGCCTTAGCTCTGACCTTGTCATCGAGCAGACATGAAAAGCAGTGGAGGCTTGACCCATGGAAGTGGAATGACTGAAGAAATGCGAGCATTGTGGACCATGTCTACACCCATCACATCTGAATACAACAACGCCATGCAGGAATTCAATGACCTCACCTACATGACCAGCGAGCAGCACAGAGAATCCTCAGAAGCAAGAATGGAAAGAGATCACTCTGATCTAGAAAAGATCAAGGAAAAGCTTAGAATTTGCACACCATTCTCTCCAGACCCATCTCTGAGAAACATTGTAACTGGTGTTGTTGCCAAAGAGGAAGTGAATGTGAATGAGTTTGAGACTGTTGGCAATGAGATCATTGAAAAGATGATTGGAAAACCCGTTTTTGAAATATCCTTCAAACGGAAAGACCGGGCAAAAACCCTTGCAGATGCCTCCACCATCAAAGTTGCCCAAGACCGAACCATTGATCCTGCTTTGCTGTTCCAACGGTTCCTGATAATGTCGAAAACTGAACAGTTTTCACTGGAAGATATAATGAGCTATGAGCTCTGCTCTTTTCCTGCAGCCCTGTTCGAAGGCAAGGAAATCTTCCGTAAAGCCAACAAGACCGTAATAGCGCAGGCAATCACTGAGTTCTCAAGCAAGAAATCTAACAAAACTGTCCTGGATTCCATCCCACCAACTGAGCATTATGTCCTTGACGGTGGCTCCCTGGTTCATCGCTTGCCATGGAAAAAGGGTGACAGTTACGGTGTAATTGCAAAGTCATATGCAGACTTCACCATACGTAATTATGGTAAAGGAACAGTCATATTTGATGGTTATAGTGAAGGTCCTTCCATCAAAGATAATACGCATCAGAGACGTGGTGAAAACACTCACCCCATCGTTAACTTTAATGCAGAGACTGAGTTTATGGGCAGAAAGGATGAATTCCTTTCCAGATCTGGCAACAAACAAGGACTTATTAATCTTATTGCCGAGGAGCTAAAGAAGAACGGCTGCACTGTTATTAATGCATCAGGTGATGCAGATGTGGACATTGTCAAAGCTGCAGTCAAGGCCTCAGAACATCAGCCCACAACCTTGATAGGGGAGGATACAGACTTACTCATTCTTCTCCTCTACTACGCTGAGACGAACAATAGAGGCCTCTATTTTCGTTCAGACAAGTCCAAAGCTCCTAAAGTGTACAACATCAGTGAAATGAAAAAAGTCCTGGGTAGTGACTTGTGTTCCCAGTTGCTGTTTATTCACGCCTTCACAGGATGTGATACAACATCACGCATTTTTAGTGTTGGTAAACAGACAGCATTCCAGAAATTTGTGAATGGTGAATCAACCATCCAGTCCTGTGCAAATGTGTTTCTGCTCCCAAATCAAGCAAGGGATGTCATAGAAAACTATGGGACCAAGGCAATGGCAGTGTTGTTTGGCGGAAAGAGTACAGATTCACTTGCCTCTTTGCGCTACAACCTTTTTAGCATGAAAATCGTTACCGCCAAATCATTTGTTACACCAGAACGTCTGCCTCCAACTGAGTCCTCAACCAAATACCACTGCCGAAGAGTTTACTTCCAGATCATGGTGTGGATTGGAAAGGAAGGTGACATGAGCACAGTGGACTGGGGATGGAAACTGGTGGACAACCGGTTCCTGCCAGTTATGACCAGTAAGACTGCTGCCCCAGAAAGCCTTCTGCAGATGATCCACTGTAATTGCACAACTGCCTGCCGAACGCAACGGTGCAGTTGCAGGGCATATGGACTACCATGCATGCCTGCTTGTGGACCATGTCAAGTTGAGAATTGTGAGAATCACTATAATCAACCTTTATGGGAGGAAGAGTGTGACGACTAATGGTGAATCTAGTGACGGTCACAGTGCAAAAAAGTATTTAAAAAACAGAATAAGAGGAAACAACTGAAGAAAATAGAAAAAAAATATAAATAAGAAAAGTATAAAAAAAAATAAAAAACAAAAGGCAAAAAAAAATACAAAATAAATAAAATAAATTAAAAAAAATAAAAATAAAAGGGGTTAGCGGTATTGAGCCTTCACGTGGCAGCCCTGTTTTGACTGATTTTACAGTACCACACAGTTTTAATGAATTTATTCTTTATTGGAATCAAAAGAATGGTTATGAACCACAGAAACCACCAACACTAGGCAAAACATTATGAAAAAGGAGAAATATGCAATTACTTAAGGGAAATTGTTTTTCGCATAAATATGCTTGTAATCAATTGCTTTATTATATAATTGTACTTTAAATCACTTATCTACCATGCAAATTTACTAATTATAATATTACATAGCCAAAACATGTATCAGGCACCAGAATTCCTGGTCTAGGAAGAATACAAAGGAATAATGTTCATTTTAAGGACCTGACGGCCGCCATTTTGAAAATGGGGCATTTCTTGGAGTCAAACTTTGGTAAACTTTTAGTATGGTTTTAAGTACATCTGATACTACTGTAAACCACTAAGAAACATTTTGTTAGAATTTTTTTAGGGTCAAGCCATATATGCAGCTGACTAGATGTCTAAAACAACCAGATGTTCAAACAAACTCTATTAAACATCACTGGACTAGATAAACACAAGTTACCAATACGTGTCAGTGTTCATCCAAACACTTTTGTAAGCACACGGGAAGTAACTCTGGCAAATACACTCCGATACAGTCACATGTGACGCATATCTGACACAAGTTATGTTATAACACGTGTGTAAAAGGTTTCAACAACACACTGCTATGTAACACATTAGTTGTGTTAAACGTAATACAAAATGTGTAATCCTTATAAACACAGAGATGTGTAAAGAAACGACACAGGTTGTATGATAAATTTGACACAACATGTGTTGTCCCTGAGCACACACACTACATGTGTTAAAATCTACAAAACATGTTAAAATATACACAACATGTGTTAAAATCTACACAAAATGTGTTGTCCCTGAGCACACACACAACATGTGTTAAAATCTACACAATGTGTCATTTTTAACATCTCTTTTTACAGGTTGTGTTATTTTGGTAACACTTTACAATAAGGTTCATTAGTTAACATTAGTAAATGCATTAACTAACATGAACTAACGATGAGCAATGCATTAGTTACAGTGTTTATTAATCTTGGTTAATGTTAGTTAATACAAATACAGCTGTTCATTGTGCGTTAGTTCACAGTCCATTAACTAATGTTAACTAATACAACCTTTGATTTTAATAACGTATTAGTAAATGTTGGCATTAATATTAACTAAGATTAATAAATGCTGAAGAAGTATTGTTCACATATTGTACATGTTAACTAATGCAGTTAACTAATGTTAACTAATGAACCTTATTGTAAAGTGTTACCGTTATTTTCAACATTATTTTAAAAGAGTGCACCAGTGTAAATAAAACTTATTTACACACAATATTTTGGCAGTTGCTACATTTTAATCTAATTCAAAGTGCAAACTTTGTTAAATTTGATCTCTTCATGAACTTTTGTCAAAAGCAGCATTATGAATCAAGTGTTGAAGCGTGGAAAACTGAATAATGTACAGTGAGTCTGTCCAGTCATTGAGCTTGAAACATTATCTTGTTCTTTGTGTGCACATGCATTACTCATTGCTTAATATTTTTACATTTGCCCCTTTTGCTTTATTGTTTTTTTAAATGACACAATTTGTGTTAAAATTACTTACACAATTATTGTGTTAAATTTGACACAATCATTCAGCTTTTTGAAGGAATCTCTTCAGAATCTGCCTCATTATTTTTGTTTTTGTTTTTCTGATTAAAAATCAGACTGAGAATACAACTTCATATTTTAGTTTGTTTGGGAAACCTGGTTTAAAATGTGTTCAGAATTTGAAAGATTGATTTGTTTACATAAATGTGCTCTATACCTATTCATGCATTTCATATTTGCATAAACAAACTGTGGACTACTCAGAATATGACCGCATTGTACGATGTAGAAACAATGGATTCATCTATTCACACCGGTCACGAATATTTGACATGCTGAAGTTAGTTATGAAGAGCAGTTTGATGAGATTTTGGTCACTCTGGTCAAACTTGGGCTTTAAACATTGAAGACGAATGTGAAGCTGTGGTCATCTTAGCACTTTTTGAGTGCAAATACGAAAATATGCATTATGGCAAATATAAAGGTCTAAGATGATATCAAGGTCTAAGGATAGAGAAAAACAATTTTTGTAATCTCCGTTAAAGGAAATTTACCATGTTTTTAGAAATGTAATATTTGTATTCATTGTGTTTATTAAACAGTCTAAATTTAAATGTTAAATTTGAATGTTGTATTTTAGGAGGAAGGGTTGTCAAAATATGTTTTCTTTTCCCTCACTGGATAAACAGAAAACTGTCATATAATCTTCAGAAACAAATATTTATGTGTAGTCAGTAGGGATGGGGCTGATCCGATCCAGTATCGGTATCGGGACCGATACCAGCGTAATTCACGTATCGGATTTTTCCGATCCAACCTGCGGAGAAATCCGATATTTATGAGCCATGTCTGCGCTTTAACGTTGGCTGCTGAAATGACTCCAAAAGGGATTCCCCAGGCCTGCTAGTCTGCTAGCTGGCTGCAAACTGTGGAATGGATATCCTGAACGGAGGTGCAGCTCAATCATAGACTGTGAAAAATAGGGCTCAATGAGACACACAGACCCCCGCTCAGGAAATCCATTCCGCAGTTTGCAGCCAGCTAGCAGGATAGCATTGAGCTACCAACATGTTCGCTGTGTGGAAATCCTATGTTGGAAATACTTCACACTGGAAACACGCAGCAGAGCAAGACAGCAAAATGCAATGTTTGCAAAGCCGTATTAATTAAACAATTTTCTGTGATGCATGTTTGCAATTCGCAGTCCAGAAGAGAAAGAGAGAGATCTCTCACGCGGTGCCACAGCACGCTCAACACGACAGCCCTGCTTAATGAGTGACGACAGAGGAAACGTAGCCTGGTTACACTTTAGATCTGTGATATTAGTCTGATTTCCAAAGATGAAAGAATATATTGAGGTAAAAAACCATTAAAAACAATAACGATAGCCGCATTCTGTCTAGCCAACTTCCTTCCCATCGCGGCAGTGCGCTGTCATTTCTCTTTAAAACTAAAACTTTAAGACAGAATCAGCACGATCTGTTATTGTTGTAAAATGCATTCTCTGCTGTTGCTAAATTGCGGGACGCTTTTAATAATAAAGAGAGCTATTAAAAGCACAAAATTTGCGCAAGAGATGCTGTTCCCAATGCAGCGCGCGATCCGAAACAGACCGCAACAAGACAAGCAAATTATACTCTGGCTTCATATGCGCGTCTAAACGATCAAATGTAGCCTGCACAAAAATGTCAAACCGACCGACACTTAAACCATTTATGTCTAAAATGAACATAGTTATGGAAATAGTTGGGAGAAAATATGATGCATCAGTAGACTATGAAATCTGAACTCGTTCTTAAAGGGGCAGCAGTATAAATGTGACGATTGCGACATTACTGAGAATCAAACAACAAAAGGCAAAGAGAAAATCGCACAGCTCTTGAATGAATTACTTCAGCTTTAATAAGCATAAATCTATCTATGATAAACTTTGCAGTGCTATTTTACTTTTGATTACTTTATTATAATTCTTTTTAGACCATACCTGAATAATGTTAGTAGACCTTGCTGAAATTAAAGCACTGTGTATAGGCCTGTATAATGTGTATCTTTGTTTAATTGTCTATCTATTGTTTAATATACATACATACATACGTACATATCATCCTTGCCTGTAGAGAGGAGTTTATTTCAGAATCATATAAAATCAACAATAATGATAAATAATATTAAAGTAAACACAGCTCTGGTATCGGAAAAGTATCGGTATCGGCTGATATCCAAAATCAGGTATCGGATCGGAAGTGAAAAAATGTGGATCGGTGCATCCCTAGTAGTCAGTCTAGTTGGGTGAAGAAACCGATATCAGGTGAGTCCCTCTTTACTTAAATGAGAATTAAATGCTTTAGTGTTTCTATCAATCTACATGTTTTTGCAGTTTTGTCATTAAAAGCTGTTTATGAAACTGTAGACGACATGTTTTACAGTATTTATGGGAGATATTTAGTGAAAGCCAATTTAAAATTCAGTGAAAGTGTTGCAGCTATTAGATTAATGCTCTGCTTTTAACATGGTGAACACAGTATTCTGGTCTCCATTACGAGTTGTGTTGGACTATGAGGCACTTTTTTAAAACGCTGATAGCAGACCAACATTGTGTCAACATTGAAGTTTAACATTTATCATCAGGTTTGCACCTTGAAACAATGTTATTTCAACTATAAAAAATAGATCAAGATGGACATTAAAATAAATCACTTATAGATCACGTACACCTAGATCTTAATTTAATCTTAAATAAATAGAACAAATTTTATATAGAAAGTGTGTTATATTTTTAATGCACATAACACAGCAAAATCCCCATTTTTAAACATTTTATTAAACATTTTTCTTTTCTTTTTTTTAATTAAATGTTAATTAATTTCCAGGAAAATTTATCCCGGATGAGCCCCCATTGATGTTACGCCCCTTAATGAATTTTAAAATTCTAGGAAGTAAGAAAGGTAACATTATTCATCTGTCAACAATAATTACTAAAAGAACACTGGAAAGCAAGTAATACCAAAGGCAGTAGGACGCTTGAATACATACATTGTAAACAACATCTGACAACAAGGTCTCTATTTCCAATATATATATATATATATATATATATAATTCCAAACCTGGAAAAAAAGGGGGGGATAACTGGACAGTACCAACTCAAATAAATAAATAAAACAAAAGTAATCCTAACCCGTTTTCAACTAACCTACCTAATACCAAAGAAAAATGTAGAAAGGAAAAGTCTTCAGCACCCGAGACGCCGTATATTTCCCTACTATATACGTATGTGTAATATGCAATAACGTAGTGTAGATGCCAGCCCAAACCCCGCCCACAAAATTTTTGGGTCGGGAAGTTCGGTCTGGACTCGATCCATTGAGGAGTAATTATGATCAGTTCAGAAATCTTCGGGCCAATCAAATTGCCAGGGCTTTATATGATGATGGACAGATGATCTGCTATTATGCAATTATCACATTATCAAAGAGCTCTTGGGTTGAACTGGTTTCTCTCAAAGATAATTGCAGCTGGAGAATTGAGATATGTATTGATTCTGCTATTGCATCTGTTGTAAAAGAAATCGTCAGCACATTAATTTTAAAAGACGGAGAACGTAGAACTGCAATCAGTGCATTTTTCGATCGGAAAGATGTCTTTGCCGTCCTTCCTTCGGCAAAAGTTTAATTTTTCAGCTGGCTCTGATGGTCGCTATAAGAAGATGGGATGCAATGAAACCCCTGTGGTCGTTGTTGTTTCTCCTTGGTCTCACTCATGGAGGACCAAGTAAAAGAAGCAACACTCATTATTTTGCTACTTCTTTCAGCATGCGTGGTGCAGTTGAATCCTATTGACAACTATAATGCAATAAAATATATATAACTATAGAGCCCTCTGGAGCAGTATCAGACTCACATTCTGACAACAATATGAGTATGACGAAGTCAGGCTAAACGTGTGTAACGGCTCAAAGTAAGTAAGTCTTGTGTTTCTCTTTCCTTCAGTGATTCTGCTTATTAACATCAGGTATCTTCAATAATGATCAATCATCACTTAATTGATCACTTAATTATCTCATTAACTTCAACACTGCTTCAGTAACACAGTCTCATCCCAAAAAGTCATATAACTGACGTTTTGGGACGTATTTTGACCATACGTCAATATCAGCCTTTTTAGGGCCCCCTTAAACTTCGGTAGATGGCGATCCCGGGCCGTCATACAACTGACGCTTTACCTTTAACGTCAGTTAGGTGACGGGCTAGGTTTAGGGTTAGGTTTAGGTATGGGGTAGAGTTAGGATCCCATAACCTCATCTACCGACGTTTAAGGGGGCCCTAAAAAGGCGAATATTGACGTATGGTCAAAAGACGTCCCAAAACGTCAGTTATATGACGTCTTGGGGTGAGACGGGTTGGCTTCAGTGTTCATTTTTACACCCTGTAGGTAGACACTTATGTACTCTGAGGTAGGGCTGTGCGATATATCGCATCTCCTTAGTAAAGCCGGTTCCTTGATTAGTATTAAATCGCCTTCCCCTGCTTTCAGATGGAGCGGCATGTAAAATCCAGTTTTGTTCCTGACTCACATATATTAGTTAACTTTACTCAGTTATATAAAATACGTACTTCTTACTAGGTTTTGTTGAGTTACAGTCAATTGCAGGGTGAAAATAACAAGTTACTCAATAATTTGAGTTACGCTTACTTGAAACAAGCAAGTAACATCAAGGATGCAATGACGTTACTAAACCAGTGTGAGGCAGCAGTGCATTAAAGCGTGCCTAATGTGCCGAAAAAACAAAGAAGAAGAAGAAGCTGCACATGTGAGAGCATGTGCGATAGATTCTGTGTGTATTTCAGCGCCAGTTTTTGAAGATGTGGAAAGATGTTAACAGATTGGAGACTGCCTACATTTTTATCTGGAGCTTCGCTACATTTTTGGAATAATAATATGAGATGATAATAAGGTGAGTAATCAAGCATGCGACTTTTGTGTGAATGTTTTTTTTTTTTTTTTTTTACTGTCTGTCCTTAATCTTTACTGATCTCCTTAATGTGTACCAAATAATTGTGATATTCAGAGCTTGAAGAATATGGTTAGGCATAACAGTTCCTGGAATGCCTGAAAAGCTATTTATTGTTCCCAAATTTGAAACCTATGCATTTTCACTGATGCATTCTCCTCTGTTGGCATTGGTGAATAAAGTATTAAGGTTACAAATATTGTGAAACGGCGCACATTTACAGTTAAAGGTAACGTTAACCTGCAGTTTATGCAGAGATTAAGTTTGTGATGATTTTTGACAGTATTTATGAATTCACATTTTACTTTTATTTTTAAATTGAGTACATTAAAAATGTAATGCAAGCACTGTAATAGTGATTTTCTTTACTCAAACTCAACTGCTTTGTCACTGCTGATAAAATTAGCCATCTTTTAACAAAATGAGAAACTTAGTAATGTTAAAGGGTACATATCATGCTTTTAAATCATTAATTTTTACATATAAATCATACCGTTGTGGTCTATATAAAACATAACTGCAATGCTTGGGTCTGAATTCCTTATTATTATGCACAGGCCCCTTTTCTATCCCTTTTCTGATGTGCGTCTTTGAGCGACCCGTTTCAAAGCGGCCCCTTTAAATAAAAAGGAGATGCGTCACACCCCACCCACTCTCCAGGTCGATGAGTTCACGGTCGGTTCAACTCCCCACGTTCGGCCATTATTGTAGTTTGATTAGAGATATACGGTTATATACGATACCTTCAAAGAACATTTTTATTCACACGTTAATAAAATGTCAACAACAGAAGACTTGTCCATCAAGCCTTACATATTCGAGCAAGAGGTACTGCTAAACCATGAACACCATGTGTTTTAAGAAAGTAAAGTACTTTATCTTTATTAACGATATTTACAGCTTATCGAAATGCTCTGTTTGTCGTCTCCAAAGATAGAAGGACTTTACCTCTCATTCAGACGAAGTCAATCGGCAAACCCTTCTGTATACTGGCGGAGGTTGTTGAAGTGGGAATCCTTGAAGTGCTTCAGGTCACTAACAACCGAACATTTTGACTTGCCCTCTCGTAACTTCTGCATCATTGAGCTCGGACTACAAAATCGGAGCGAGAAATAATAATGGCGGATTGCTCGAAGTGTTGGACCGGTAGTCAATGTCCTTATTTGGCAGTTCCGCTGCAAATACGGTGACGCACTTCCTCAAAAAACGTCATAAAGAACAGAAAAATCTTAACAGGTTGAAAAATATGACCAAAACAGAATATAAAGATATAAACGAATCACGTGAAGAGAATAATTTCATCTTTTCTGTACTTATAAACACTCCAAATATACAACAAAATGCATTTAAGGGCTAAAAAAGTGGATTTTGCATGATATGTCCCCTTTAAGTAATGTTACCCAAGTGGAACCTCTGATTGCATCAAAGATGGACCAGACCTTCTCAATGCGAAGATGTGAGATTGTGGATGCAGATGGAGCAGTAGCCAGCTCTTTTTACAGAGAGACCAGTAAGAACTTATTCACATCCCTTTTTCCACCATGAGAAACCACATTCTGTTTAGGTTTGGTTTTAGATTTGGCCTGTAGGCCTGACCATGCATTGAAAAATTTCCACACTGTCCCATGCCTTTTTTTGTGCCTGTGTTGCAGGTGTTTGCAGAGTTTGACAGGATAGTCACCACGGATCTGCCGACTGCCGAGTAACTTTTAAGGTGCTGTGGATCGCAACACACCACGTTTTGTCACAAGTCTTAAAGAAGCATTGTAGAGAAATTTGATGATCTTATACAGCAAATTTACGGGGTGAGTTTACTGCAGCCTTAATTGTTCATTATTATTCTGAGTTGATTATGGTTTTGCTTACAATCAACATGAGAGCTTTTTGTAATGATATTTATATAAAATAACATAAAAATAATATTTTGTATTTACTAAATCTTATCAATTTGTTCAAAGGATAACAACTGGCTGATCATGCATGAGCAATACACACATATATGCAGGGCAGATAACTGACAATTAATCATGCCTTTTCACTTTTCCCTGTTGTAATATTTTTATTGTTTGGTTTCATTCAGGTTTGTGATGTTGATGAAGACGACATTGACGAAGAAGCCCACTTTGCCCACTGCCATCATTGTTGAGAGCTATTGCAATAATCTGCAGGACCTGCCTCATGCAATTTGCATCTTTGTATGTCGGTCTTATGCTTTAAATTTGGATTACACAAAAGACATGAAAAACACTTGGTTTGGGACACAACAAACTCCCACCAAAAACTGCAAATAACGACGTAACAAGGTTCTGTTGTTATGGGAAGGAGGCGTGAATCGCCGAACATTCAACAAGTTTAGTAACATAAAATAAAACAAATACAAAACAAAAGTATAAGCCAGCTGCCCCTCGAGGACGACTGCTGGCCACACATAACACAACATAAAAATCCAGGACTCTCTCGATCTCTACTGTCATTGCTCCTCCTTTATGCCTCTGCTCCGCCGTGAGAGATACGAGACCGGTGCGTCTCACAGGTGTCGCTCATCAGCATTCACGCCAGCGGCCTAGCGCCGCTCTCTCACGGCCCTCGGCCTCGTTCTGCTCGCCCCAAACTACAATTCAACAATCTCTTCTCTTCTATGTCATTCTCCTAGACTGTTGTAGATGGTGTAAACAGCGCAACTGGTTCAGGGTTCTATGTCAGAATGTAGGCTTATTATTGGCCAGCATCCCACATGACCAGCGTTGGCCAATAATAAGCCTGCGTTCTGATGTAGAACCCAGAAGCGCTGCAATGTTTACATTACGTCAACAGCGTAGGAGAATGACGTTGAAGAGAAGAGATTGTTGAATAATGTCGTCATTTGGCGGAGTTTTTACACACAAATACTATTCTCGTCGCCAGTGGCGCAAAAAGTGGGTATGCGCTATATGCGGCGCATAGGGGCGCAGCACAATGGGGGGCGCCAAAGCAATGGTAAAAAAAAAAAATTATATATAGGCTATATTGTATTTCTATATGTAGCTGCCGTTGTGCGTTTCTAAATCATTTCTGCATTCCTTCAATGTTATATAAAATTTTAGAGGACTAACAGCCAGGCTACAGTAGGCGCCCTCATGGAGAAGGGGGGCGGGTAATATCGCGAGCGGGCAGGTACGAGTAGTGAGTTGTCGTCGAAAAAGATGGATAAAACAAAATGCTGTGGGGCTAAAAATAGAAAAAGAAAGAGAGAAAAGGAGATGTCATGTCAATTGATGCGACAGCAGCTAAATAACTGCATGCATTGCTGAAAGCCAACAGGTAGGATTTAAAATGTGATATCCAGGCATGTAGGCTATCTATATCTCGGTGGCCATCGGGACTACCGGGAGATTCCCGCTGGGCCGACGTGCTTTTCAGCCAATACATTTCATCCTTTTTAAATTTATTTGTCTTAACGGCCCACAAAACTCATACATCGGCGGCGGTTTGTTGTTTGTTTTGTGTTTTGCTTAATTGGCGGTGCTGGTGTAATGCATTGGTCAAAAAAAGTGGCCCATGAAATATGTTATTATGCGCTTATATCTTTCAAGTATAGAAATTAGTGCAAAACTAATTATGAAAGTTTACTTTATTTTTTTGGGCATTTGTTTTACAATAGCCTTTATGGCTATTACTATCATGGGATTAATATTATAACTATTATTATGTAGTAGTGTAATGTAGACAGACAGTAAGTAAAAGAGGTTCAAATTTTTCTTTGTTTAATTTGCACCCTGAATATGGGTTGGAGCTTTTAATTTTGAACTCTCAAAGTGCACCAGACTGCTGAATTTAACATTACAGAACACAAAATTTTCTTACGGGGGAGCATGCCCCCGAACCCCCCTACAGAAATAGAGGTCGACCTACCACCGTTTTTACCTAAAATCCTGTGAGAAACACTGGTATTGCTTTTCCAATGGAGCTTATAGTTTTCTTAGGGGGGGTTCATCAAGGTGGAGTAGCTATAGTTTCATTGTGTTAAAAAATGACAATTTTGCACTTATTTTTTTTATGTTAGCTCTCATTTCTTCCTACTCACTTATTACACAGCACACTTACATTACATTTTTTTTTTAAAAAAACGCTAAAATTGTTGCTGCATACCCCTCTGAAACTGGGTAGTTGCGCCCCTGCTCGTCGCTTCATAACATTAGGTTGAACTACTGTAGTCACATGGACTATTTTAACGGTGTCTTTAGTACCTTTCTGGGCTTTAAAAGTCACAATGACGTTAGTCTTTGGAGGGACAGAAAGCTCTCATATTTCATCAAAAAGATTTGTGTTGCGAAGATTAACAAAGGTCTTACGGGTTTGGAACGGCAGAAGAGTGAGTAATTACTGACAGAAATGTCATTTTTGGGTGAACTATCCCTTTAAGATGCTGTCAGCCTATTCATTTCTAATGTACATGTGTGTCAGACACATTGCTTTTTCATTGTTTAGACATTCATTGAATGTAGCCCTTTTTTTGCACTTCCATACCAAGTGAGTTATTGTTATTATTGAATTGTTAAAGCTGTTTGTTGAGGATGTGTTAGAGTCAGGGTATGGTCTCAAATTTATTTATTTTTATTCAGATTTTATATTAAAAAAATGTATATTGTTGTACTGTAAAGGTTTTTGGGAAACACTTAACAATAAGGCTAATTAGTTAACATTAGTTAACATGAACTAAGAATTAACAATACTTCTACAGCATTTTTTAATCTTTGTTAATATTAATTTCAACATTTACTAAAACATTATTAAAATCAAAAGTTTTATTGGTTAACATTAGTTAATGCAACAGCTGTGAACAGCTGTATTTTTATTAACTATAACATTAACAAAGATTAATTAATACAATGGTCTATATGCACACATAAATTACGCATTTGACGTAATTGATTTACATAAATTGTATACCTTAATGCAAACTTGTGTGGACCACCCTGTGTCAGTTAAAAACTGTGTCAGTTTTTAAGAAAACAATACAATATTTATAATATTTATAACAATCATTTATAATAGATGTGTACACGTGAGTGTACACTACTAGACATGGACTTGTTAGTATTACATATTTTTCCTATTGCACTTTACTCAGTTCCCTTTCGTAGTCACTTCGAGTTACGTCAGAAGTGACGGAGATTGGGGGTTTCGCATAGAAAGCCAATCCTCTTCGAGTATTTGAAAACGAGCCAATGGCATGCAATGCCTTGGGGCTGCGGAAATTTGCATAGCGTACTCCGCCCTACTCCGTGAGTATAAAAGGAGGAAGTGAACGCAACCGCAGTATGTTTTCGCTTCGGAGCCAAGAGAACCTCTTCACTCCTGAAAGCTATTACAAGACTCTTCGAGACGAGCGTCCTCTTCAGTGTTGGTGTGACGGCGGTACCCAGCGAGTTTCTGCATTGCCTGCGATCTGTGCAGTGGTCTGCCAGACTTTGCGCTTCTCCCTGGTCGCCTCAGCGCTGAAAGAGTGAATTTCCTCCTCTCTGTAAAAGAGCTACACGCGGCACGTCTTTTTAAAGACGGTTCGCCCGTGTTCTTCTGGATGCGGTCGATTTCTGTCGTCATCTGATGGTCGCGATCGCTGCTCTGTATGCCTGGGCATTCAGCATGCAGCAGCAGCGTTCGTGGATGACTCATGTTCCTGCTATGGGGACATGACCATCTCCACACTGAGGTTAAAAAAAAAAATAAAATATATATATATATAAAAAGATATATATATATTTTATATATAAAATATATATTTTTATATATAAAAAAAAAAAAAAAAAAAAAAAAATCTCACTAGAGTGAGAGCCCCGGTCCCCCTTACTCGATCGGCTTCCTTCACGAAAGGGGGCCCGTCGACCGGGGACCCGGCGAATTAACGGTGACGGTGTGGCATAAAGCCCCGACGATTTCTCGGGCCACACCTCCCGCCTCAGTGCGTGAGCCAGCGAGCGTTAGTTCGATTCAGTCGGCTGCCTCTTCAGTGGTACCGGCTGCTTCGAGCAGCGCTCCAGATGATGATGTGATGTCGATCGCAGCATCACTAGGCGGGCTACAGTCCTCGGGAGATGAGGATGCGGCTGCACTGCCCCCTTCGGGAGAGCCAGCGCTGCCCGTGTCGGATCCCGAGCTGACGGCATGCTGTCTCAAGCCGCTGGGAGTATTGGGTTAGAGTGGCATCCTCCATTCTCCCCCGATCTCTCACGGAGGGATAATTGGTTTTTGGACAAAGCTGCTGCCGCGAGGCCACGGCCAACTCCATTGCCTTTTTTTCCCCGAGCTGCATGCGGAGTTATCGCGCTCTTGGGGGACTCCTCTGTCCACTCGAGAGCGCGATCTCTCCCCCGCCTTTCCCCCCTCGATGGTGGGGCCGCCCGTGGGTGCACTGGGATGCCCCCGCTGGAGCGTTCTGTTGCGATACAGCTGTGTCCACAGAGCGCCTCCTCCGTGGTCCTCCTAGGCACCCATCCAAAGCCTGTAGGTTCTCGTCTGCCATGGCGGCGCGTTCCTATAGAGCGGCGGGACGGGCGGCCTCCGCTTTGCATGCGATGAGCACTGTGCAAGCGCAGATGCTCAGAGATATGCTCGAGGGCGGGACTGATCCAACGGCATTCGAAGATTTGCGGTCCGCCACTGACCTTGCTCTCCAAAAGGGCAACGAAAGTGGCCGCTCGCGCCGTTGGTCAGGTGATGGCCACTAGTGTGGTCCAGGAGCGTCAACCTGGCAGACACTCGGAGCGCTGAGCGGATTCGTCTGCTCGACGCCCTTCTCTCCCAGGTTGGCCTTTTTTGGCGGTGCAGTCGAGAACTCTTGCCCAGCAGTCTCCACTGCCCAGGAGCAGACGGAGGTAATCAAACATGTTCTGCCCCGACGACCAGCTGCTGCCTCCACCCAGTCGTCGGCACAGATGCCTCCCGCTGCTCGCCGCCGAGGACGCCCCCCCGCGGCTCCCCTGCCTCCCGCCCCGCCCCAGCAGCAGCCTTCATCCGGGCCACGGCGTGGAGGAGGCCGCCGGCAGGCGTCACAGCCCCCTCAGGCCGCACACCCCGCTAAACACCAGGTAAGCGATGATCCTGATACGGGCTGCTCAGTGATGGAGTTGAGTTTTTCCCCAGGAGGCGGGAGCAGGCCCCCTCCTGCCCCCGGTGGAGGGCCGGGGGGAAAATCTTTCGGTTTCAGTTCCCGCTGCTCGCCCACGGGTGGGCAGCGCCCTGAGTTGGTTAAGAAAGACTTGACATCATCACTGAGCCCACAGACTGGAATGAGTGCGCTCCACGTTCCAGTGCGTCAGCCCACACATTCCTCTCTGTCTCTGAGGGTGCGGAAGGGTGCGAGTGTCGTCCCCGGGCTGCACCAATCCCTTCCCCCTCTGTCGCCAGACCCCCGGCGGAACGGACCCCCGTGGAACGCTCCGCTTTCCCTGGTCCCTTCCGTCGGGGAGCGGGCTTCGACGCATCCGAGCGGGGTCATCCCTGCACGCGTGCCAGTCGACCCGCCACGCTGCCCCTCCGGGGGGACGTCTGTGGTTCACATGACCCCGTTGGCTCACTTCCTGGAAGCCTGGCTAGTGCTTCCCGGGATATCCCGCTGGGTCATCAGAACGATCAGATTCGGCTACGCGATTCAGTTCGCACGGTCTCCTCCCCGCTTCAGGGGAGTTCGCTCCACGATAGTTGGTGGCAATGCCCCACTCCTGAGAGCGGAGATTGCGACCCTGCTGGCGAAGGGTGCAATCGAGACGGTCCCTCCAGCCGAGGTGGAGTCCGGGTTTTACAGCCCCTACTTCATTGTCCCCAAGAAGACCGGTGGGTTACGACCGATCCTGGACCTGCGCATTTTGAACCGTTCTCTCCATCGACTACCGTTCAAGATGCTCACGGCCAAACGCATTTTCGAATGTGTTCGGTATCAGGATTGGTTTGCAGCGATCGACCTGAAGGACGCGTACTTCCATGTGTCCATCTTACCTCGACACAGACCGTTTCTTCGGTTTGCCTTCGAGGGCCAGGCATATCAGTACGCCGTTCTCCCATTCGGGTTAGCTCTGTCCCCTCGCGTCTTCACGAAGATCGTCGAGGCAGCCCTTGTTCCCCTTCGCGAACACGGGGTTCGCATCCTGAATTATCTCGACGACTGGCTGATACTAGCACACTCTCGAGCTCAGCTTGCGAACACAGAGACTTGGTGCTCCGGCACCTAGCCCGTTTGGGCCTTCGGGTCAACCGGGAAAAGAGCAAACTTTGCCCCGTGCAGAGGATCTCTTTTCTCGGCATGGAGATAGACTCGGTCGCCATGTCCGCGCAGCTCACGAACGAGCGCGCGCACTCACTGCTGGCTTGCCTTCGTCAGTTCGAGGGCAAGAGTGCGGTTCCACTGAAACTTTTTCAGAGGCTCCTGGGGCATATGGCATCCGCGGCCGCGGCAACGCCGCTCGGTTTGCTTCATATGAGACCGTTTCAGCTGTGGCTTCGCGATCGAGTCCCGAGGTGGGCATGGCATCGCGGCTCGCTCCGAGTCCCAGTGACTCCGGCATGCCGGCGAACCTTCTTCCCGTGGTCGAACCTCAGCGTTCTACGGACCGGTATCCCTATTCAGCGAGTTTCCAGGCATCTCGTTGTCTCCACGGATGCGTCTACCACGGGTTGGGGTGCCATGTGCAATGGGCATGCAGCCGCCGGTTCCTGGACAGGAACCCAGCGCCTCATGCACATCAATTGCCTCGAGCTGCTGGCAGTACGGCTCGCCCTGCACCGCTTCCGAGCGTTGCTCACGGGCCAGCATGTACTTGTCCGTTCAGACAACACCACGGCAGTAGCGTACATCAACCACCAGGGGGGTCTACGCTCGCGCCGGTTGTCGCAGCTCGCCCGCCACCTCTTGTTATGGAGTCAGAAGCACCTGAGGTCCCTTCGTGCAGTATACATTCCTGGAGACCGGAACCTGGCAGCCGACGAACTGTCACGGGTCCGTCCTATCCCCGGCGAATGGCGACTCCATCCCCAGTCGGTCCAGCTGGTTTGGGACCAGTTCGGGGAGGCACAGATAGACCTGTTCGCCTCTCGGGACTCAACCCACTGCGCCCAGTTTTATTCCCTGACCGAGGGTACTCTCGGCTCAGATGCGCTGGCGCACAGCTGGCCGCGGGGCCCACGCAAATATGCGTTTCCCCCAGTGAGCCTCCTTGCACGGGTGTTGTGCAAGATCAAGGAGGACGAGGAGCAGGTCTTGCTGGTAGCCCCCTATTGGCCCACCAAGACATGGTTCTCCGAACTCATGCTCCTCGCGACAGCACCTCCTTGGCCTATTCCTCTGAGACAAGACCTACTCCCTCAGAGACGGGGCACTCTGTGGCACCCTCGTCCCGATCTCTGGAGGCTGCACGTGTGGCTCCTGGACGGGACGAGGCAGGTTTGAGTTCGCTGCCACCTGCGGTGGCGGCAACCATCACTTCCGCAAGAGCGTCGTCCACGAGACACCTTTATGCGTTGAAGTGGAACCTCTTCGTCAACTGGTGTTCTTCTCGCGGAGAAGACCCCCGGAGATGTTCGATTCCGGTCGTGCTTTCCTTCCTGCAAGAAGGGTTGGAGCGCAGGCTGTCGCCCTCCACCCTTAAAGTTTACGTCGCGGCCATTGCCGCTTCTCATGAAGCAGTGGAAGGTAAGTCCTTAGGGAAGCACGACCTGGTCATCAGGTTCCTGAGGGGAGCGAGGGGGCTACAGCCGCCTCGTCCTCCCCTCGTACCCTCTTGGGACCTCTCGGTAGTTTTAAGTGCTCTGCAGAGGCATCCCTTTGAGCCTTTGCAATCGGTAGATTTAAAGTTTCTGTCCATGAAGACAGCACTCCTGGTTGCATTGGCCTCCATCAAGAGGGTGGGGGACCTGCACGCATTCTCCGTTGATGAAGCGTGCCTGGAGTTCGGGCCGGCTTACTCTCATTTGATTCTGAGACCCCGGCCTGGATATGTGCCCAAGGTTCCCACCACTCCCTTTCGGGACCAGGTGGTGAACCTGCAAGCGCTGCCCCTGGAGGAGGCAGACCCAGCCTTGGCACTGCTCTGTCCGGTACGTGCTCTCTGCACCTATGTCGACAGAACGCGGTGTTTCAGGACCTCAGACCAGCTCTTTGTCTGTCATAGGGGGAGCCAGAAGGGAAGGGCTCTCTCAAAGCAACGGCTGTCCCACTGGATTGTGGATGCCATTGCTTTGTCTTACCAGCAGCAAGGCCGTCCGTGCCCCCTTGGTGTGACGGCCCATTCCACTCGGAGTGTGGCCTCCTCTTGGGCTTTAGCGCACGGCGCCTCGCTAACAGACATCTGTAGAGCTGCAGGCTGGGCGACACCCAACACCTTTGCCAGATTCTATAATCTGCGAGTTGACCCGGTGTCCTCTCACGTACTCGTTTCCGCCAGTACTGGACCCGCTTAGGAGTCTTCGCTTGCTCGCCATTCCACTCCCCGGACTGGATAAGTGCGATATCTCCTCAGTTCTTCCATTGAAGTCTTGAGTCCTCCAGCACCGACGATGCGGGCACCACTGCTGTTGCTCTGGATGCTGGCTAGGTGCCTCCATGTGCACGGTTCCCCATGGTAACCGTCTCATGTGTATTATCCACTGTAAGCCTCTCTGAGCATGTGTCTTCCCTTGGCAAGCCATCTGCCAACCCTGGAGTAAAATTTTTAGTAGCCACCTCAGTTGGTGCTCCAGTGTTTCCATATGCGTTCCTATGTGGCCATATGTGTATTTGTAAGTCCTCCCATTGGTAGGCAGCTGGTAGCATGTCCCTCCCGGGATATGTTTCCCAGTGTACCTTGGTAATCCTGTGTTAAAGTAGGATCCCTGAAAAAAAAATATATATATAGAAAGAGAGGAGGTCCAGACTTTCGCAGGGCACTGGTAGACAGCTTGAAGATGGCGTGATGGCACAGACCCCCGATCTCCGTCACTTCTGACGTAACTCGAAGTGACTACGAAAGGGAACGTCTCGGTTACGGATGTAACCCTCGTTCCCTGAGTAGGGAACGGAGACGTTACGTCTCCCTGCCACTTCTGCTGTATCGCTGGGTAGACGCCGAGTTCTTTCTTGGCTCCTCAGCGAAGACATACTGCGGTTGCGTTCACTTCCTCCTTTTATACTCACGGAGTAGGGCGGAGTACGCTATGCAAATTTCCGCAGCCCCAATGCATTGCATGTCATTGGCTCGTTTTTAAATACTCTAAGAGGATTGGCTTTCTACGTGAAACCCCCGATCTCCGTCACTTCTGACGTAACGTCTCCGTTCCCTACTCAGGGAGCGAGGGTTACATCCGTAACGAGACGTTTTCATCCTCTTTATCTTGTTCTTCCTCTTCCACCTTGTTTGCCCATCTATATTTTGCTGTAGAACTGATCTTTCCCAGCAGTTTTTTTGAAAACCAGGACATTTTCATCACTTAAAAAAGCCAGGACATGATGTGGAAACAGGACATGTGTAACGCAAAGTTGAGATGTTGTCCAGAGATAAAAACATAGCACTTGTCACGGTTCGGGTTGTGTAGAGTGGAGTGAGGACTCAAATGCAGAGTAGATTTGAAGCTTTTAATTAAGTGAAACATAAATCAAACAAACCAAACAAAAGAAATCCAGGTCTCAAAACTAAATCCAAAGACATGACGTGGCAGGCACAGAACTACACACAACATAACCATACCATTAACAACGAACGAGCACAGGACAGCAAACACAGGAAGGCTAAATAGGCAGGCAACAATGAGGTAAACGAGGATAACAGGTGGGACAATTAAACCAATGATCAGATAACAAGGGGAGGGATCAGACAACGACAAGAGCACATGGCTCAACATAACAAAACTCATGTGCATAACAAAGACAGGACAGACATGTGACACTACCCCCTCCCTACGGAGCGGCTACCAGACGCTCTATCAGGCGGAACAGGAGGGATAGACCAGGGCGGGAGGGGGGGACAGACCAGGGTGGGACAGGAGGGACAGACCAGGGTCGGGACGGGAGGGGCAAATCGTTTAGTCCTGTGAGACACAGGCAAAACACAAAGTCCATTGGGCGGCCAGAACGAGAAACAAAGTCCATCAGGTGGCCAGGGCGGTGAAGAGCCCTCGGACGACCAGGGCGGAGCAGACATTTCGGGCGGCCAGGGCGGTGAAGACCCCTCGGGTGGCCAGGGCGGTGAAGACCCCTCGGGCGGCCAGGGCGGTGAAGACCCCTCGGGCGGCCAGGGCGGTGAAGACCCCTCGGGCGGCCAGGGCGGTGAAGACCCCTCGGGCGGCCAGGGCGGTGAAAACCCTTCGGGTGGCCAGGGCGGTGAAAACCCTTCGGGCGGCCAGGATGGAGCAGATCTTTCAGGTGGCCACGGCGGTAAAAACCCCTCGGGTGGCCAAGGCGGTGCAGACCCCTCGGGCGGCCAGGGCGGTGCAGACCCTTCGGGTGGCCAGGACGGGGAAGACCACTCGGGCAGCCAGGGCGGTGAAGAACCCTCGGGACCAGACACTGGCTCGTGAACAGGCGCTGGCTCTGCCTCCGGCTCGGGAACAGGCGCTGGCTCTGCCTCCGGCTCGGGAACAGGCGCCGGCTCAGGAACTGACACTAAAACAGACACAGTCACAAGAACGGACACAAACACAGACAAAAACACTCGGTCCTGAACCAACATGAGCTCCAGCTCAAGGACAGGCACCAGCTCAGGGACAGGCACCGTCTCAGGGACAGGCACCGGCATCGGCTCAGGGACAGGGACCGGCTCAGGGACAGGCACCGGCTCAGGGACAGGCACCGGCTCAGGGACAGGGACCGGCTCAGGGACAGGCACCGGCTCTCGCTGGGCAGACGGGACGTGAACAGTCTCTCGCTGGACAGACGGGACGTGATTCCTTCTCCGGACCACCGGAACCGGGACCACCGGGACTGGGCTCACCGGGTCAGTCACGGAGGAAGTCTTCCTTCTCCTCCTCCGTTTCGGGATCACCGGAACTGGGACCCCCAGAAGAGGGACCCTCCTCCTGGCCAAACGAGTTCCCTCAAACGACCATCCGTGTTCGATGGAAGGGGGCTTGGAAGATTCTACCACCATGGTCTCCTCCGTAATACGAGCCCATAATGCAAAGCACTCGAAAATATTCATCCGAGGCGGAACCTCCCCAGATTGCGAACTCCCCCTCTGCTGCTTCCTCTCATCCTGGGTAGCAGGAGAAGGAATACGAACCTCCTTTTTGCAGGAACCAGACATCATAGCTTCAAATCACTCCCTCTGCTGAGTCCTCAAATGGCTCGTTCGTTCTGTCACGGTTCGGGTTGTGTAGAGTGGAGTGAGGACTTAAATGCAGAGTAGATTTGAAGCTTTTAATTAAGTGAAACATAAATCAAACAAACCAAACAAAAGAAATCCAGGTCTCAAAACTAAATCCAAAGACATGACGTGGCAGGCACAGAACTACACACAACATAACCATACCATTAACAACGAACGAGCACAGGACAGCAAACACAGGAAGGCTAAATAGGCAGGCAACAATGAGGTAAACGAGGATAACAGGTGGGACAATTAAACCAATGATCAGATAACAAGGGGAGGGATCAGACAACGACAAGAGCACATGGCTCAACATAACAAAACTCATGTGCATAACAAAGACAGGACAGACATGTGACAGCACTAGTTGTCAGATGAACAGATGCACGAGAGACGAGAGTTGTCATATTTCCCCGCGTTTAATAAAACCACTCAAACGTTACACTCGTCCTCATACATGGGGATCGAGCGAGAAAAAACAAACAAACAAACAAACATCTGGTCACAATAGAAAAATGAAATAAAAGAAAGAATACAAAGAGTCGGCAGAGCGGTTATCTCCTCTCCTCACTTGTCAAAATCTAACTGACACTATGCGCAGTTCTCATCTCAACTCAGATTTCTATAAAGCACAAAGTGATCGTTTTACACATGTCCCGGGAAAACAGGACTGTTGGTCACCCTATACTATACTATTATTACAGAAATACTAATATAAATATTATCATATAGCTCTTTATGCTCTGAGACCAGCAGCTCAACATTCATCTTGCCCATAGGTATCTTGCCTTGTAGGATACCTCTTCTTCGCCGTATGTGTGCTCGGCAAGACCGTTTTGTGCTTGAACGCCCCCAAGTTGTGCTTTACTGTAACTTCAGAAGTACCAGACACGTGAGCAAACCAGCCAATCTCGTTGGTCGGATAGGTTTTGACGCGGCGCGTCCAACCAAAAAAACGAACCCGAGGCGTTTTTTTTAAAATGACGCTTTTACGCGTGGCGTTTTTCGCGTCGGTGTGAACACTCACATTGGCGCCCATTGTTTAGTCACGAGGCGTTAAACGTCGACGTCCCGGTGTGAACAGGCCTTAACTGTGATTCTGCATAAATACCCATAATTTTAGATGTAATATAAAGGATTTCTTAAACGTTGTTTTAAAAAAATTCTCTTTTAGGGACACACAGACATCAAGATTCAGTCAATGCATATCAACAATGGTGACGAGCAGAATATTCAATTAGCAAAAGTAAATTAAATAGACAATTCAGATCATCATTTATTCATACTGCAATACATGGTGGGAGCCATTAATGAGTTGTGATTGGTGGCACCCACTGCAACATGGATTGTTATTGTCGCCATTGTTGAGATTCGCAGGCTGATTATTGATGTCTGTGTTTCTAAATAAATTCAGTTGAAAGTGATTTGGTTAGAACAATCTTTATTAACCCTAAGAGACCGATGGCATTGTAGACGACGCCACACATCACCTCCGATAAATGTTTATATTATTCGATGACAGATTTATTGATTTTCTTTTTCCAGCAGAAAGCTAACGGAACTAGCCATCATGGGGGTGTCTTTGGTGTCTTTCTAGCCTTTACATACGGTTTTCTATAGAGCCTGGAACTTGTGCATCCTTTCAGAGGTTTTCAGCAATAAATCCAAACGCTTATGTCCAACTTCGGTACTCTTGAAGTCCATAATTTATAAATATTCCATCATTTTTGCCGCTTGCACGATGCTAGCTGCCATTTTGGATATCATGTGATGTTTTCACATGATGTTTTTTGACCAATTACAGGCTGATCCGTCGTAAACATTGGTGTGTGTCATTACGCATGAACCAAGCGCTGATATAGTGGAGAGAGAGAGAGATGCACTGAGACGCGGATTTCACAGAGAAACAGAGAAAAATTGATGTGAATAAAGCGCTGGCCTTTTTTGATGCCATGCAGAATGATGGATTTTCAGGAGAACAGAGCTTTTGAACAGATGAGGAATTACATTAGCAGGACAGACCCAGCTGAAGTGCCATTTATTCATTTACTGTAAAATATTATAGTAGTATAAATTTAGTATAAAAGTATAAAAAGTATATAATAAATAAAAGAATAAATAAAATAGAAATTCTATTTTATAAATAAAATAGAAATAGCCTGTGATGTGGCCGTCTGTGTGATTGCTGATAGGAACTGTTTTGAGGCTTGCCACCAGTGAATTTCATGAGGCCCAAAAAGCCTGGACTTCTTTTGGAAAAATGTAAATAGTTTTGGTTCTGTACCAGTTATAATATTTATTCCTGTGCTCCAAAGACATGAACAAACTGTTTTCCAGAGGAAATTTGATTAGCTTTTATTTATTTGTGTGTAATTTCAATAAATATTTGAGTTATTCAATTTCCGATTTATTTATTTTTTCATTTGTCTTTATGGTCCCATTACTTATTTTACATTCAGGTGACATCAGTGCAACACAAATATGCTGAAAGTTCAATTTGCCCTGAAAAAAAAAGGTGTGTCAATTGTCTGTGCACAAAAGGTTTTTTTTGTAAATAACACCAGACAGAAAATTAATTGTAAAAATGCCCTCTGAGGTCTCTGAGGGTTGAATATTTTGGATTATAAGAAAAATATTGATAATAATCATATACTGCGTAATCACAAAGCTGTTCCTAACAAGTTTAACTAAACCATCTGAATAGATTTCATTTTTCAGATCACAGCATGATTATGTATAAACATAACCAACATTATCAGACTACAGTTGTCTTTGTTCATTTGACTTTTATAAATCTATAACAGCAGACAAACCAAATATAAAGTGAAATAATAAGTGTCAAGAGTCAAACTAAAGCAAACACTGATCACCATAACGGTGGCTTACAATTTGTGATTTTCTCAACTTTTCTCCTTCACAGATCTGCTTGTTAACATCAGGTGTCTTCAATAATGCTCAATCATCACTAAATTAATCAATTATCTCATTAACTTTAACACTCTTGAGTGTTAATTTAACACTCATATCTGCGTCATATCTTCCATCTGAAAGCAGGTGAAGGTGATTTACTACTAATCGAAGAACCGGCTTTATTAGATGTGCATAACAATGTCATGCGATATATCGCCCAGCCCTACTCGGAGGCATAATTTAACATGGGGTGTTATTTCACTGTGTATTGTGTGGAAAGTTGTATTTGAATTTGAGGAAGGAAAACAGTGGACTTGGGTTCATATTTCCTCATTAGAATGATGGACAGATAACTTATCTATAAACTTGTCAACATACAAATTTTTTCATCAGTCGTGTCGAGTGAGGATCACTGTATATCAGCTTATATCAGGTAAGATCTTTCTGCTTAAAATGATCCTCATCACTCTTAATATCTAAACATGAACTGATGTGTGTGTAGTTACAGGTAAAATTGATTTGTGTGTAGTTAGAATACTACTAATATAAGTTAATACTAAGTTATAGTTGAGTAATTTGGGCTTTCAGGACTCTTACTAGTTTGAATTATCCAATAGCTACCTCGTAAAATGAGGAATTGATCGAGTTGTTTCATCCTTTATTGCATAATGCTTGGCAAAACTGTTTTAAAAGTCTCAAAATCAAATGCTGTGAAATGTTCTATATGTGTGTTTGTTTGAAAGATTTTTTTAATTATTGTTTACGTAAATGCAATAGCTAATTTGTATATTCTCTAACTGTACAGGAAACTCATCCTCTGAACTGGATTGTGAATAAAAAAAAACTGGACTGTCAAAACTGACAATGGCTTCCTTTCATAAAGGTGAGTAGTGTCTTTTGTTTAAAGATTGGCTCTTGTTGCTCCAAAAACCTTATGAATTGTGAATGGATGTTGAATGTAGTTTTCCCAGACTCAATCCAATACAATTTCATTTGTTTTTATTGACTTTTTCTTCATATTTCAGGTTTTATAAAAGCTCATCCTCTCATCTTTGTGATTCTGTGTAAGTCTAAACCATGTTTTTTGCTTTTTGTCTGCATGCTGAGCTGATGTAATGACCATGAATCCGATCTTGTTTACTCTTCACTTCACGTCACACAGTAAATTCCCCAGTTCTGAATTACTATGCTATAGGTGTTCATAAGGGAAACACCAGGAGAGTGTTCAAAGAAATACAAAGCTTTGTTAGAGTTAATTAGATAATTAAGTGATCAATTGAGTGAGAATTGTTTGATTATCGATGAAACCTGATGATAACAAGCAGAATCACTGAAGGAAAGAGAAAAACAAGAATTACAACTGACTTCCAGCCATAGATTTAGATGAAACCCACATAGTAACATTGTTTCGACCCAGATCCGGCCCACATCTGGCACTTGTGCGATGCCGATCTGGCCCACATGCACACAGCATAATCCCCAGTGTTAAATTATCACTGAGAGTGTTAAATTAACACTGATAAGTGAGAATTATATAAACAGAGTGTTAAATGTATGAGCAATCTATGAGCAGAGTGTTAAATGAACACTGAAGCAGTGTTAAAGTTAATGAGATAATTAAGTGAATAATTGAGTGATGCTTAAGCATTTTTGAAGACATCTGATGTTAACAAGCAGAATCTCTGAAGGAGAAAACTGTCATTCCCTTTCGTAGTCACTCCGAGTCACGTCAGGAGTGATGGAGAATGGGGGTTTCACATGGAAAGCCAATCCTCTTCGAGTATTTAATAACGAGCCAATGGCATGAAAATGCCTTGGGGCTGCAGAATTTGCATAGCGTAACTCCACCTCACCCCTTGGGTATAAAAGGAGGAAGTGAACGCAACCGCAGTATGTTTTCGCTTCGGAGCCAAGAGACTTCTTTACTCCTAAAGCCATTTCTCACTGACAAGACTCTTTGAGACGAGCGTCCTCTTCAGTGTTGGTGTGACGGCGGTACACAGCAAAACACTCCAGTGTTAAATTAACTCTCCTGGGAGTTTATATGACTCCACACTCAAGAGTGTTAAATTAACACTGAAGCAGTGTTAAAGTTAATGAGATAATTAAGTGATTAATTGACCAACATTGAAGACACCTGATGTTAACAAGTAGAATCACTGAAAGTGAAAAATCAAAATTATAAGTCACCATTATGGAGATCGGTGTTTGCTTCATATTGTATTTTGTTTTTGTCATAAAAGTCTGACATTGACAAGAAGTTCACTGAGGGGCCAGAATGAAAGTTTTTATGACGTTTTTTAGTGATATGTTCTGCACGTCTGATTTAGACATTAATGGATCCGGTAACACTTTGCAATAATGATCATTAGTTACTAAATTAGTTAACATTAACAAAGAATGAACAATACTTATTCGGCATTTGTAAATCTTTGTTAATGTTAATTTCAACATTTACTAATACTATATTAAAATCTTGTTAACATTAGTTAATGCACTGTGAACTAACATGAACAAACAATGAACAGCTAGATTTGTATTAACTAACGTTAACAAAGAATAACAAATACAGTAACAAATGATTAGTTCATGTTAGTTAATAATGCATGAACTAATGTTTAATAAATACACCTTATTGTAAAGTGTTACCATGGATCCTTCGTACAAGGTTAAAAACAAGTTCAACATGGTTTCAACATAACTTATGGTCTTATTAGACAATTTAAACTGTTTCTGGACCAAATAAACACTCTCAGGATGCATTAAATTAAAACTCATGTTTATTTACATTGTTTAGATGTGGTTTAGATGGTGATATTGGTTTCATTTTAAATCACCATTGTGGTGATGAGTGTTTGCTTTAGTTGGGCTCTTGGTCCCAATTTTTCTTACTTTAGCTTTTCTTTGGCTGTTGTAACTGTTTGCATAACACCGTTGATTGTGCAGAGAAAGCCAAGAAAATTAAAAATTAGTTGTCTTCAGCTGCTTGTTGATGATGACAAAAATCAACACAATGCAAGCATTCAACAATATCTAAACTTTTGTTTTTATATCTGAAATTTACAATTATTCATCTTATGGAACTGCATTATTTGGACCAGTAACTTTATAATGACCACTGTGTATAATATGTTTTAAGAAAGTGAATCACATAGTCACACACAGATTTCAAGATTTTGCATATGATTCTCAACGACGGTGACAACCAAAACAAAAAAGCCTGGGAATCGAGGATGTTTTGTACTATGAAAGCTACCAATCATGCATTGCAGCATGAAGCATTTTTTTTTATTTATTGTCACCATTTTTGTGAATCATATGCAAAATCTTGATGTCTGTGTGTGACTATATGGTACTTTTTCTCAAAACATTGTGTAAATTTGCTTTTTGTCCAACTTCCATGCTACTAATGCAGTTCCACAACATTGGTGGTTATAAACTCCAGATACAAACACAAAAGTCTAAACACAACGTTAAATGCCCACTTTATATTGATTTCATCATCATCATCATCATCATCAACAAGGAGCTGATGAGAGTCAATTTTCTTGGCTTTCTTGGTCACTCACAACTATAGTGTTATTCAAACACACAGTTACAATAGCCAAAGAAAAGCTAGAGTACAAATTATTAGGACCAAGACATCGATCAGACATAAGCGCACTGTGTTGGAGTCATTCATATCATAATGCAGTGACGCAATTAAAGCTTATTAACATTAATAATTATTAATGTTGCTGCCTCATTAAATAGCTGTGCTATACACTTAAAACATGTCTCAATATTTAGTAGCCTTGGCTATATCTAAAATAATTATCTTTTTCATTTTTGTTATATTGTTTTTCATGAATGTATTTTACAACAATACAAAGAGCAATATGTATTATTCACTAATCTAGTTTATAATAGCATTTTTTGTCATAGATTATGACTTATTATGACTTAAGTGTTTAAATTGTTTTAACTTTAAACCTGTTGGTAGCTAGCTAGCTTTAAGTACTGAAGTACCTGTATTTTCTTATATATATATATATATATATATATATATATATATATATATATATATATATATATATATACTGTATATATATATATATAGTAGTGTTTGAATAAAGGTTGGCAATCTTTCATATTCAACTGTTGTTGTGGACTATATACTGGAGGTATATTTTAAGGGGCTAATTGAGGAAATTGCAATATTTTTTATTAGTTTAAAAATAAAATAAAAATATCGGATTGGTATCGGTATCGGCCGATACTCAGAATTTTGGTATCGGATCGGATCGGTTTTTGAAAAAACGGTATCGTTGCATCCCTAGTTTTACTTCAACACTGCTTCAGTGTTTATATGAGTCCACACTCTCAGAGTGTTAATTTAACACTGGGGACTTTGCTGTGAACATTATTCTGTGAAAGTCATGATGACAGAACTTTTGAATTTTTAGGTAAACTGTTACTTTAAGTAAAATATTATATTAACATTTGTTTATTTGACTGCTATTTCATTGTGTTCTATGAAACATGTTGATTCATTTGTATTTATAATTATTTTTTAGATGTCTTAATACTGTACTTGGCCTCTTCAACTGTAACACCAGTGACGACTGCAGGTAATGTACACTAAAAAAAAAAAAAAAGTTTTTCAGGTAAAGTTAGAAAATGTACTTCATATATACATATACAAATTCAGGTCCAAAATGTTTGAACGCATTTGTCGTAGACACAAAATAGCATAACTAGTAGCCTAGTGGCAGTGTTGTATAAACTAGAAGTAGAAAGTAGAAATTCTGCCATGTCTTACTTTCAGCCATGAACGGATTGACAGTTGATTAGGGCTGATTTCTGTCTCCTGACTGAAAAACTGCTAATAAGCAAATCCAGGTGATTGGAACAAAATACTGAGGAGGACTTTTACTTTTTGAACCTGGACTTTACTCTTCTGAAGAGAATAGAAAAAGAGACGACACAGATGAAATCACCTGAAGAGAAGACATTAAATCTGAAGATCTCCGCAGAGGAGGATTAAACAACTCCACAAACAGCATTACCAGCTTCACTTATTACTAACCAGACTGACTTTATTTCTGTCAGACTTCTACAGAAGATTTTATTGTGAATTAACAGAGGTTTAACTCTTTCATTTGAAGTCACCATAACAGTGATTAGTGTTTCCATTAGCCAGGCTCTTTACTCTTATAATATATTTGATCTCTTCTGTCTGCTGTGACAGTGTGTTTGTCAAACACATTTACAGTAACAAAAGTTCAACGGAATCAGGTGACCAAGATTACCTGGTGATGGTTTTATAATCATCATGGAAAAGCCTGATTCACTGTGGTATTTGAATATAATAATTATTTTGACAAATTATTTTCAAAAAACAAAACCTGTGACTAGGGCTGGGCGATGTATAGCACAATATTGTTATGCGCGTCTAATCAGTGAAGCCGGTTCCTTGATTAGAAGTAAATCACCTTCACCTGCTTTCAGATGGACAATACTGTTAATTAACACTCAAGAGTGTTAAAGTTAATGAGATAGTTAAGTGATTAATTTAGTGATGATTGAGCATTATTGAAGACACCTGATGATCACGAGCAGAATCACTGAAGGAGAAAATCACAAATTGTAAGACACCGTTATGGAGATCAGTGTTTGCTTTAGTTGGGCTCTTGACACTTTTACTTTCACTTTAAACTTTGTTTGATTGCTGTTATTAATTTATAACAGTCAAATGAACAAAGACAACTGTGATATGACAGTGTAGGTTGTTTTGGCATTATCATGCTGTGATCTGTAAAATGAAACTTTTCATATAATTTGGTTTAACTTGATAGCAACATTTTAGTGGTTATAAAGCATATGATTATCAATATATTTTTCAAATATTCCAAAATATTTAATATAAATTATTTGATCAAATCACTTTCAAATGCATTTATTTAGAAACACAGACATCAATAATCAGCCTGTGAATCTCAACCGTGGTGACCACATAATCCTTGTTGCCACCAATCACAACTCATTAATGGCTCCCATCATGCATTGCGGTTTGAATAAATTATGATCTGAATTGTCTATGTAAATTACTTTTCCTAATTGAATATTCTGCTCGTCACCGTTGTTGAGAAGCATTGACTGAATTTTGAGGTCTGTGCGTGCCTTTACTAAGGATTTTTTTTTTTTTTTACAACTTTTAAGAAATCCTTTACATTATAAATTCTGGATATTTATGCAGAATCTCAGTTATGCTGTAACCAACAAAATAAATCACAAATAATAAATTCAAATGACGATTGTCGCAATATAACCAAAACTATTAGTTTGTATGTTTTTTTCTTTGTTCATCTGACTGTTTTAACTCAGATACAACAGCTGAACAAATCCTAAAGTTAATGTAAGGCTCAAGAGCCCAACTAAAGACTGATCTCTGATCTCTACACTGATCTCTATAATGGTAACCAATTACGATTTTCTCCTTCAGAGATTCTGACGGTATGGTGACTTCAAATGAAACACAGAGTAAACCTCTGTTAATTCTCAATAAAATCTTCTGTAGAAGTCTGACAGAAAAAAGTCAGTCTGGTTAGTAATAAGTGAAGCTGGTAATGCTGTTTGTGGAGTTGTTTAATCCTCCTCTGCTGAGATCTTCAGATTTAATGTCTTCTCTTCAGGTGATTTCATTTAAGACTGTGTCATCTCCTTTTCTATTCTCTTCAGAAGAGTAAAGTCCAGGTTCAGAAAGTAAAAGTCCGCCTCAGTATTTTGTTCCAATCACCTGGATTTGCTTATTAGTAGTTTTTCAGCCAGGAGACAGAAATCAGCCCTAATCAACTTTCAATCAGTTCATGGCTGGAATAAACACATGGCAGGACTTCTACTTTTTTTCTACTTCTACTTCTACTTTATACAACACTGCCTAGTGGCTATAAAGCTAGCGCTGGCATTTGATAAAACTAAAACATTACGTCTAAAATTATACATACAAATACATTTAAAATGATTAAGTCTTAGCCTACAGGTTGTGGCCCAACAACTGCTGCCTCTGGTTTTAAAATTGGAACTGCTTCATGTTTTAGAAACAGTTTCTTGTTGAATCCGGTGTTGAATTCTTTGAGATTCTGGAAGCTGTCTTCAGTAAATGCACAGCACAGAGAGCTAAATTACGATCGTCATTTCACATAATCAAACATAAATTCCATTGTTAACGAACTACAGCATCCGTGGGAAGCCTGAACACAGAAGACCTGACATCTGGATGAACAACACACTCAACAAGCCGCAGAAATATGGCCATGCCCTTTTTTGCATATTCCAGAGGGAGGGTTGATGTAAGTGCGTCTAAAACCCGGCTGTAGTCCCAATCAAGTCGTTTTTGTAGGCATTAAACTTCCTGATTTTTAAAAGACGATATCTCTGCTTACACTGAACTTTCAGCGCTGCAACTTTGCAGATAGTTTTCATGCACCAACAGCAACATTACACACTATTTAAAATCAAAAAAGTGATATCGCGATCAACCCCCCCTTTAAGGTTGATGTGACGATCTGCGGCTGGAGTGCCCGCTTGAGCCTCTGGGGGGCACTCCTTCCTAGTTTATTGTTTCATTCATGTTTTACCCTGGACTGATTATGGTTTATTTCATGCACCTGTGTTTTATCATCTTGTTTAGTTCACCTGTTTTAAGCCCTGTGTTTCTGCCCTGTCTTTGTTGGTTGTTAAATTTATGTGTGTTACGTTGGTGCTCTCAAGTTTCTCGAGTCCTGCTTCTAGTGTCTTGTTTTAAGTTTGTTTAATAAAGCTACACTGCGTTTGGACCCAGCCTCAGCTCTGTTTCTCCGCACAGCGTCACAGAACAACCAACCTCAAGATGGGTCCAGCAGTCGTCAGCAACCGGGCTATGACAGAATACCTGTCGTCAGTCTTGCAAGAGGGCCGGTCTGTCCAAAGGTACGCGAAGGAGTTCCTGTCCATTAGCAGTCTGGGAGCGCTAGATGATATCCAGCTCATGGGCCTGTTTCTGAATGGGCTGGATTATGAGATCGCTCGATGGATGCCGCGGGACCTTGCCAACTGGACTCTTGACGGGTATGTCGCTCGGGCTTGTTCCTTGCAGGACCTCTTCACTACTGCGCGCTTATTCTACTCGACACCTGCCGAGTGTACTTTACCCGCGAAGCCCTCGTCGTCTTCATCGCTGGTTCACGTCAGTCACGACGAGCCCGCGCTTCACGTGCGCATTGATGAGCCCGCGACTCACGTCAACCCAGCCGAGCCCGCGCTTCACGTCAGCCCAGCCGAACTCGCGATTCACGTGAGCCCCGCGAGGGAATCTCCTGTTCAAGTGGATGAATCTCCAGTTCAAGTGGATGAATCTCCAGTTCAAGTGGATGAGTCTCCGGTTCAAGTGAGTGAATCTTCAGTTCAAGTGAGTGATCCTGTTCAAGTGGATGAATCTCCAGTTCAAGTGGATGAATCTCCAGTTCAAGTGGATGAGTCTCCGGTTCTAGTGAGTGAATCTTCAGTTCAAGTGGATGAATCTCCTGTTCAAGTGGATGAATCTCCAGTTCAAGTGAGGGCTGAGTCTTCAGTTCAAGTGAGTGCCGAATCTTCAGTTCAAGTGAGCGAGTCTCCTGTTCAAGTGAGTGAATCTTCAGTTCAAGTGAGTGATCCTGTTCAAGTGGATGAATCTCCTCTTCAAGTGAGCGCTGAATCTCCTCTTCAAGTGAGCGCTGAATCTCCTCTTCAAGTGAGCGCTGAATCTCCTCTTCAAGTGAGCGCTGCATCTCCTCTTCAAGTGAGCGCTGCATCTCCTCTTCAAGTGAGCGCTGCATCTCCAGTTCAAGTGAGTGAGTTGTCCAGCCCAGCGAGTGTGTCTAGCCCTGTGACGCGCCGCCACAGGAGGAGAAGGAGGACTCGTTTGGTTCGCCAGGCCCCGGTGAGCATGCCCAGACTCCTCACCCTGTCGGCCCCGCCTCTGCGCCTCGCTCTGCCGGCCCCGCCTCTGCGCCTCGCCCTGCCGGCCCCGCCTCTGCGCCTCGCCCTGCCGGCCCCGCCTCTGCGCCTCGCTCTGCCTGCACCCTTCAAGCTCCGGGAGGCCTTTCCTGTACCCGTTCACCACCCAGAGGCTCCTCCCGTGAATTTCCCCAAGTATTTTTTTGGGGGGGGCAGTAGGTACTCTGTGGGGGCCATGGAGGTGATCCTGACATGGACCTCTGAGTCTGTGAGGGCCATGGAGGCGAGGCTGTCATGGACCTTGCCTGTGTCTGCTCCGCCTTGGCCTCCGCCTCGTCCTGCTCCGCCCTCGTCTCTGTCTGAGTCTGCTCCGCCAAAGTCTGCTCCGCCCTGGCCTCTGCCTCGTCCTGCTCCGCCCTGGCCTCTGCCTCGTCCTGCTCCGCCCTGGCCTCCGCCTCGTCCTGCTCCGCCTTGGTCTCCGGCCCAGTCTGGTATGCCCATGCTCTGCGGCCCAGGCCCGCCTTGGCTACCTCCTGGTCCTGTTCCCCTGCACGGGCCTGGCCCTCCGTCCCTCCCCCGGGATCACCTTCACTCTGCCCCCCGCCTGGATCGTTCTAGGAGCGTCTGGAAGCCGCTCCTTAGAGGGGGGGTTATGTGACGATCTGCGGCTGGAGTGCCCGCTTGAGCCTCTGGGGGGCACTCCTTCCTAGTTTATTGTTTCATTCATGTTTTACCCTGGACTGATTATGGTTTATTTCATGCACCTGTGTTTTATCATCTTGTTTAGTTCACCTGTTTTAAGCCCTGTGTTTCTGCCCTGTCTTTGTTGGTTGTTAAATTTATGTGTGTTACGTTGGTGCTCTCAAGTTTCTCGAGTCCTGCTTCTAGTGTCTTGTTTTAAGTTTGTTTAATAAAGCTACACTGCGTTTGGACCCAGCCTCAGCTCTGTTTCTCCGCACAGCGTCACAGTTGAGATGACTCCATGTTTTATATACACCGATTTTGTGGCTCAGATAAAGTCCAGTTCTGGTTTATTTCTTTGCTCTTGGCCAGAGGTGTAGTGGTAAAAAAAGAGGTGGGTAAACTATAAATTCTGGTGGACCACGACGTGGTCAACAGGTAAGGTGGGCCACTGCCTACGGTGTATGTGTATTACCTGATAACATAGGGAGGCCTCGACATTAAGCCTTTTCATACGCTTGTCTTTTGGACAAATAAATCTGCCATTCATTTGTCTCAGTAAAAAAGTTGCTTGTCCAGATTTTTTATTTTTATTTTGTGTGTGTTCATTTATTCTGTAACAATATTCTCATCAGTGTTCAATCAGCTTTGATATTTAAATCACATTATTTTAATATCTGCACCTTTAAAGGGCATCCCCTCACCCAATATTATTAAATGTATGCTTCATCTTTCATTTTAAATTCTTACATTTGATCAATAAATTCAATTATTTCGAATAATAAGACACTACAGGCTGTTACCCTAGGGGCTGATCAAATTAAATCATTTACACTGAAACATTACAATTGTATAAAATAATATTATGAAATTTATTTAAATTTACATAATAAACTTGGAAAGATACTACTTTTAAACATTTAACACTATGCCGCCAGTAGGTGGCGGCAGGCGACCGTCTTAATGAGTGAGTCATTGATTCATTTATTCAAACCTTTCGTTCAAACGGCTGATCATTCACGAATGAGATGTTTATGAATGGGTCACTCAATCGATTCGTTCAAAATGCTGAATCATTCAGTAATGAAAACAGTTCGAGTGTTCCTGTGACATGCTCCGTGGTTCCGCTGTGATTTTTGTTTGGAACTATTCTCGCTGCTGAAACAGAACAAAAACAGCCAATATTGCATCTAAAATGTAAGTGATTTAATTTTTACTGTTTAAACTGTTGTAGGAAATCAATGTCACATTTTCAATCATGATGGCCGTTCAGGAAAATAATTGAGGTTGTTTAACATATGTTAGATATGTATTTAGATTTTTATAGGCAGTCGCCTATGTTGTTAACTGAGTGTGTTCTGCGCTCATTTGTGTAGATTTCTGCTCGAGAGGCTGCGCGAGCGTCAACAGTGCAACCGTCCGTAATAGTCAACAACACTGACAGTAATGCAGCACAATATGAAAGAGTTCGTCTTAGGTTTAACAACCTATGAAACTAATAATGAACAATATGAAACTAAAACGACAAAAGCTTAATTTAAAATGTCTTAAGAACTACATGCAGGATATTTAGAGGTGGATAAACGCAATTGAGAGGTGGATAAACTCACTTTGGAGGTGGGTAAACGCTATTTCCGAATTTGGGAGGTGCGTAAACGGCGTTTACGTGCGTTTAGCCTAAACTACATCCCTGCTCTTGGCTGACATGTGGCATTGCTATGGCCTGCTTGTGGCCCAGATCATCCTTCCACATGTGCCAGATGTGGGCCGGATCTGTGACATCAAAATGTTGCTCACTGTGTATAACGTGATTTATTTACTTGTGTAGAGAAACCACTCAAAACATCAACCACTTCTTTCACTTCATTCTGCTCTCCACGTAAAGTGGGCCACCCAAGGGCCGTCATTCAATGCTGCACGTGGGCCACATCCGCATGCCACAAGTGCTAGATGTGAAATTATGTTGCTATGTGGGTTGATATTTAAATAATAGTATAAGTGCATTTGAAAAAAAAAATATTGTGGATCGAAATGATTCGCTCTGAATCAGTAAAAGAGGAATAAGAAGAAAAGTAATGTCTAAAGCTGTATTTTGGTTACATTTTGTAATAAAACATGTTTTTCAGAAACTTGTTTATTTCTTAATATATTTTCATTACAGCTAATCTGTCAGACCCCTGCAACAACTACACTGTGCTGGATGATAGATGGAGAGCCATCCGTAAGACATATAATTCAGTAAAAAACTGTGACCAGTCTGTCTCCTGGAGTGGCTGGTATCGTCTCTTCATTAACAACATGAGCGCTCAGATCCCAGACACGTGTGTTGCGAGGAGAAGCTGTGGCACTGATATCACACTGTGGATCCGTGGTGGACACCCAACAGTAACAGATGGAGTCGTCACTCGAGATGTCTGTGCTGATGATAGCAATTACTGCTGCCGATACACGTTATCTCCCATTAAAGTCAAAGCCTGTCCAGGAGATTATTATGTCTATGAGCTGGTCAGTCCAACTCTCTGTAATTCAGCATACTGTGCAGGTAATTATATTCACATGAGCTCTTACAATTTTGTGATATTTGTGTTTCTGTTCATTAATCACTATTCATCCAAACTTTCAGACACTGGCAGCATTAACACACCAGCTGGTAATGTAACACACTGTCTCTATTGGCTTATTTTCTGAATGTTTTCTAATGTATGTAGGCTACAGATCAGGGCTGTATTTTCCAAAAGCATCATCATAAACCTGAGTTGATCGCAGACTCAGAGCAACGGACACCAATGGCCTCTTTGCACGCCAATGGCCTATCGCAGTGGTTCTCAACTCCAGTCCTTCAGTCCTCGATCCACTGCTCTGCATTTTGTGTGTGTCTCCCTTATTTAACACACGGTGTGTTAGATAAGGGAGACATACACAATATGCAGAGCAGTGGGTCGCGAGGACTGGAGTATGATAGGGCTGGGCGATATATCGCATGGCATTGTTCTACGCATCTCATCAGTAAAGCTAGGTCCTTGAAAAGTAGTATATCACCTTCACTTGCTTTTAGATGGAATATATGATGCAGATATGAGTGTTAAATTAACACACAAGAGTGTAAAAGTTAATGCGATAACTAAGTGATGATTGGGGCATTGATGAAGACACACTTGATGTTAACAAGCAGATTCACTGACAGAGAAACTTACAAATTGTAACCCACCACTATGGTGATATGTCTTTTGGACTCTTGACCCTTATACTTTCACTCTAAAATCTTCTTCGAAGGACACACAGACCTCAAGATTCACTCAATGCATCTCAGCAATGGTGACGATCAGAATATTCAATTAGGAAAAGTAAATTACATAGACAATTCAGATCATAATTTATTCATACTGCAATGCAAGATTGGAGCCAATAATGAGTTGTGATTGGTGGCAACAATGATTGTTATTGTCACCACGATAGAGATTCACAGGCTGATTATTGATGTCTGTGTTTCTAAATGAATGCATTTGAAAGTGATTTGATCAGAACAGTTTTTATTAAATGTTTTGAATTATAAGAAAAGGTGGATTATTCTATGCTGTAGAACTACTAAACTGTTGCTAACAAGTTAAATAAAACCATTTGAATTAGTCATGGGAAGTCCGGTTCTTTTCCACGAACCGGTTCTTTCGGACAGTTCATTTTAAAGAACCGGTTCAAAAAAACAGTTCACCAGTTCTTTTATGTCATCACGTAATGATGTCAATTTTATCATCCCGGCGGATAAAAATACTTCAAATTAAAGGCATTTGTAATCATAATTTCAGTTAAATAATAGTACACATCGTCATAATCATCTTGGATAAGTTTCTTACATTTACATTTTGAAAACGAACCCTGCTGCAGCCTAGGCGATGTGCTAACGCGGATGTTTTACAGGCTTTAAATATATAAAATGCATAAATGGTCTTCATCATTTTACTTGTTATTAAATAAACTTACATTTCGCCGATTCGCTGTTCCTTCGCTGAGCTGTTCCTGAAAATATTATTTTAGTATAATAATAAATGTTTAGTTTGACAGTTTTAGAATCCAATCATTGTTTCCAATCGTTAAAATAATACAGTGATAATACAGTAATTATGTGATAAACATGTTTCCAAAATGTTTTATTTTGTTACACTTACTGATGTTCAACTAAAGACTTGGAAACGTACATTTCGTCCCTCAGAAAAAAATGCACGCATGCTCAGCTCATCAACTCATCAGTTCTCAGTATGTCGAACGTGTCCGAAAGAAACAGTTCTCGGTTCTACTATACTGGTTATCCGACCGCTGTACCTGTATGTTCGGTAGTACACGCATGCGCAGTATCAGCTGCTCGTGCTCATCACTTCTCTCAGGACCAACATATGTCTCCGTTCAGTGAACTTTTTGAGTTACTGGAATAAAGACTGTCAGGCATGTCTGAAAGTGAGTAACTTTAGTAACTTGTGGTTTAGCGCTGACGCAAGACGCGAACTGTTTCGAACGATTCAGTCCGATTTAGTGTACTGGTTCGACCGGTTCAACAAAAAAGAACCGGTTCAAAAGAACAATTCGTTCACGAACCGGCCATCACTAATCTGAATAAGTTTCAGATCACAGCATGATCATGTCAAAACATTACCAACACTATCAACTCACAGTTTTCTTTGTTCATTTGGCAGTTATAAATCAATAACAGTAAACAGGCAAAGTTTAAAGTGAAAGTATAAGGGTCAAGAGCCCAACTAAAGCAAACACTGATCACATAACGGTGGCTTACAATTTGTGATTTTCTCTTTCAGTGATTCTGTTTGTTAACATCAGTTGTCTTTAATAATGTTCAATCATCACTAAATTAATCACTTAATTAATTCAATAACTTTAACACTCTTGAGTGTTAATTTAAAGAGCACCTATCATGGATTTTTGAAAATGACTGTTCATGTAGTGTGGAATATAGCTCTAAGGGAATGAAAACATCCTGCAAAGATTTATATCTGAAAGTGCACCGTACATAAAGTTATTGTCTTTCAAAAGTGAGAGTCGACTCTGAGTCTGTGAAATGAATTGTTTTAATGTTTTTGAAACGAGTCATTAGCTGTTACGTCATGACATAGATACAAAACATTAGCTCATTGGCCGCTCCCAACAACTGCGCGTGCAGACGGGAGTGTAAACTTGAAGTCTAGTCTAGAACACACTTCACAATACTTCAGCTGAATCGCATCATGTCGAGAAGACGCTGTGTTCTACATTGCTAAGACAGTTCAGCCACTTGTTTTCATTGCCCAGGGACGAGCATGTGAAGAATCGGTGGTTAGAGTTCATATTTGCAACGATACCACAACAGCATAGCCCGAACCTTGCGTTCTCATCATTTTAATGACGAATCATTAAAAAACATAAATGAATTCAAATGTGGATTCGCAAGCGGGTTGTTCCCGAAGGAGGGCTCAGTATCCAGTGTATATGGATCAGGTTCGTCCTCCTTCGAATCACAATCTGTAAGTATTATTAATAATGTTTGCTGTTATGTTTTCATGCACAATATAGTTATATTGGGGTCTGTGTGTTGTGTACACTCCGCGCAGCTTCTAAGTGGGGTAAAGTTAGTTTTGTTTTTGATATTCACCCGACATTCATTGAAAAATGGCAATTACCTCCTAAATGACTTAGCCAAATATGACTTCACTCTATATAATAAGCACTGTCCCTCAAAAGCCACCGCAATGTGAGTTTCGCCGGGAAAGCTCGCTCTTGAGTAAGGGTCCGTGTGGAAAGTGCACTTTTTCTGACACGTTTGTTCAAACACTATATACAATTTTCAACACTTGACAAGCTATAATCCTGGGGCCTGATGTATAAACGTTGCGTATGCACAAAATGGGCATAGAAATATGCATACGCATTTTTCCACGCACATATCGGGATTTATAAAAAACAAACTTGGAGTAAATAAGTGCGCACCGTAAGGATGCTCCTGACCGTGCGTACGCACTCTTTTAGAAGAGTAGCCTATGTGTTTTGGCGACACCGATGGTGAGCTGGAGTTAAATGTCTTTTTGGTCACTATTAGACAGAGAATCTAAAGAAAATTATACATCTACAGAAACATAATTCAAATATAATTTCACAAACCTATCATCACTTGAAGCAAACATCCATCTATTTTTAAATGTCTGCGCCATGAGCGCGTTGGGCCGTTTGGTGAAACTGACGCGTAGCCTATCTAACGGCATGAAGTAAAACCGTAAATCTTCATTATGAGTCCTAATCATAAATACAGTGCATGTTCACAATAACAGTTTAAATCAATAAAATAATGATTTAAACTATGTTTACTTCTGATATAAACATTTAGATTAAATATGCCATTCTCATTAATGGAGTTAAACACTTAAACTACATGAAATCATTACTAAGAAGTTACAAAAAAATGTAGGCTATCAATAAATAGAAATAGACCTATTTGTTGTGGATGCAATGCTTTTGAACACTTTTCCTCTGGTATGCTGAGTTTTAATGTTTTAACTGACAGCCTAGCTAATAGCAGATTGTCTGAAAAAAAAAATTTTTCATGCAAATAATGCACAACAAGGTCTATCGTTTCCATTAAAATATAAGTCAATTAAAAATACTATTTGGCCAGTGGAAAAGATTGAGAAAATCCTTCTCTGAAATGTAGGCTATTTAACACTATTTGATTTATTTATTCAAAAACATGGCAAGGATATAGGCTACTAAAAAATATATGTTTGTAATAATGTGACGGCACATCCACATTTCATATTTTACTAATGTCTTACCATTAAACATGGTATCACGTGGATGAATAATCATATGCAAATTATATGCAGATGAGGATATGCATAGTAAAACTAGGCGTTGTAAACTCCATTTATGGTTATTTTGGGGAGGAGATGCACGTGCGCGCATTCTTCCGCTGACTGGGATATATGAAGTGAATTTTGCGCAGGTTCTGGCGTACGTACGGTTTTATAAATCTGAAAACTTTTGTGCGTATGCACACTTTAAAGGGGTCATGAACTGGCTTTTTAAATTTTATTATATTGTTGTCTGAGGTGAAATTATGATGTTCGCTTGGTTTTAGCATTCAAAAACATCAAAATGAATAAGTAGCTATTTTCTACCCTAGTTTTCAGCCCAGCTCAGAAACACTCGATTTTTAATGGGCGTCTGCACCAGTGGTGTAGTCTAGTTTTTTGTAGTGAGTATACTGTGATATACCAGCAGCCCCACCCCCCCGCCTGCCCGCCCGCCGCCACCACCACCCATTTGCGAAAAATTTTCAAAACTTGTGTAATATTCCTTTAAAGTTCTGTCTTAATAGATTTAATTATTATTATTTTATAAATTACATTTTACTATGCAATTTCTTTCATAATTCCATTGAGTTACTTTATTTATCACTATAAACTGTTTTAAATTAAAGACATTTGAGCTTCTGTGTGTTTTAATAAACTATTATTAATAGCATTAGGCCTACTTGAAGTAGGCCTATACTCTACTGTGCAATAGTAATATATTTCTTTTAAACTAGGTTGCATGAAGCAGGGGCGTCACTAGGATTTTGATCATCACTTAGGATTTTTTCTAAAAAAAAAAAAGAAAAAAAAAAAAAAAAAAAAAGAAAAGGTGACACTTTAGTTTAGGATCTAATGCTCACTATTAACCAGTTTCATTACATGCAAAGGCAGGATTTTATAATCACTGTTGTCCCAAATGTGAGGTAGGTTAGTTAGGGGAGTTCAGGGTTTTCCTGAGAAACATTTTATTTCTCTGATCTACATCTGTGCATTTTAGGATGTTTTGAAGGCCAAAAAAAATTAGATAACAGCTTTAAAACCATGTCAGTGGGCAGCTGAGCAGCTGATTATTTTTCTCTCCTCATCAGCATCACCCTCTTTTTCTCTTTGTTTTTCTCTTGCCCTGTCTCTTCCCCTCCTAAAGATGAGCTGTGACTGATATAGGCTTTTCATTTTTGTCTGTCAGTGAAGAAAGTAAACATGGGGTCAACTGATAAGTGGATTTTCCCTATGAATAATTTTTCTCGGACACGTTTATTCACTGAAAGCTACTAAAGCTAGGTAATTAGTTTATTAAATACATTCAAAACATATACACATTCATTATTGATCTTATGACTAATACAGGGCCAGGGCTTTATAATCACAGATGTCCTAAATTTGAGGTTGGTGCTTCAATGTTTTTGATTTCTCTGATGTGCATTTCAAGACGTTTTAAGACCAAAAAAAGAATAAGAAATAGCTTTAAAACCATGTCAGTGGGCAGTAAATTTTCTCCCCCTTTCGAAGGCTGAGCTTTTTTAATGTAATAGCCTAAAGGCTACAATTTTTATTATATTCTCAATATGTACACATTCGTTACTTGTGGCTAAAATGATGAAAAGGTCTTTGTTAATGTTTCTTGTCCCCTCGCAATGACAGTAAACTATTAAATTGCATGAGTCACGTTACAGGCCTATTTATTTCACTTCAAAATGGCGAAATTAGACAAAACTATAGCCTATTAGTTTGCCTGATTATTTTTTGTCATTCGTTTAACATTTATGACCTAAAAAATGTAAATATGAAAAGTTAAGTTTAGCCACTTACATCTTTTCTCGCACTTGCCTGTTAGCGTCGAGTCGCTCTGCTGAAATTCGCGCTCAGCAGCGTCTTTGAAATAAAGCCCGCCTACTTTGATTTGATTTGTCATCTCAAATAATCTGACATTGACGAGCAGTGACAGACCAATGAGCTCAGATGAACACGAACACACACACACACACTACACACACCCTGTCCTCTGTTTTTGACGTGCTCTCTGCTCGCGCGCTGAATCTGATTATAACAGAACTTAAGGGAAGTTGGAACACGAAATTCTGTCGCCTTACGTTTAGGGGGGCTGATGTCGTAGGAAATTTATTTCACAAAACGATGCTGTTACGAATCCTCACGCTTTTTAAAGTGGGCATACGGAGATCTTTGACATTTCCTAGTGGGTATACGCAAATCCTTGACATTTTCTAGTGGGTATACGGCGTATACCTGCGTATCACGTAGACTACACTACTGGTCTGCACTAAAGACCTGGAAGTAAACGCCCACTGCTGTGAGTGGATAACCGTTTTGCAATAGGCTATAATGAGTTTGAACTCACCTCGTCGGTGTACGTGGGAAGTTTTGAAAACTCCAATGTTGTAAAATGGCAACCGGAATAATTTGCCCATAAATGTTCGACCCAGAGTCTGTGTGTTGCACAATTCCTGTCAGATCCAATATAGACGGCACAGCACCGTTCTTTACTCTTAATCGGTCTGCAAATCCAGTCTTGTTTACAAAACAATCCTCAGTGAAATGAAGCGAACTGACGGTTTAGTTTATAGACGGTGATAGTTTAAAAAACGTCACAGAAAACAGAAAAATCTGAAAAGGTTGAAAAATATGACCAAAACAGAATATAAAGATGTAAACAAAGCACCTGAAGAGAATAATTTCATCTTTTCTGTACTTATAAACACTCCAAATATACAACAAAATGCATTTAAGGGCTAAAAAAGTGGATTTTGCATGATATATCCCCTTTAAATAACAACATAATAATAGAACATTAAACATTCTCTGCATTTTCTCATCTTACAAAAATAATTGCATAAAATATCACTTTATTTCAAAATGTACATTTCAGCCCTGTGCAAAGCATGATGGGAAGTGAATGTCATGTATGAATGGGTTACATACACTCACCGGCCACTTTATTAGGTACCCCATGCTAGTAACGGGTTGGACCCCCTTTTGCCTTCAGAACTGCCTCAATTCTTCGTGGCATAGATTCAACAAGGTGCTGGAAGCATTCCTCAGGAAGTTTGGTCCATATTGACATGATGGCATCACACAGTTGCCGCAGATTTGTCGGCTGCACATCCATGATGCGAATCTCCCGTTCCACCACATCCCAAAGATGCTCTATTGGATTGAGATCTGGTGACTGTGGAGGCCATTTGAGTACAGCGAACTCATTGTCATGTTCAAGAAACCAGTCTGAGATGATTCCAGCTTTATGACATGGCGCATTATCCTGCTGAAAGTAGCCATCAGAAGTTGGGTACATTGTGGTCATAAAGGGATGGACATGGTCAGCAACAATACTCAGGTAGGCTGTGGCGTTGCAACGATGCTCAATTGGTACCAAGGGGCCCAAAGAGTGCCAAGAAAATATTCCCCACACCATGACACCACCACCACCAGCCTGAACCGTTGATACAAGGCAGGATGCCCTGACCCTACCATCCGAATGTCGCAGCAGAAATCGAGACTCATCAGACCAGGCAACGTTTTTCCAATCTTCTTGAGCTTGTGCAAATTGTAGCCTCAGTTTCCTGTTCTTAGCTGAAAGGAGTGGCACCCGGTGTGGTCTTCTGCTGCTGTAGCCCATCTGCCTCAAAGTTCGACGTACTGTGCGTTCAGAAATGCTCTTCTGCCCACCTTGGTGGTAACGGGTGGGTATTTGAGTCACTGTTGCCCTTCTATCAGCTCGAACCAGTCTGGCCATTCTCCTCTGACCTCTGGCATTTCCGCCCACAGAACTGCCGCTCACTGGATGTTTTTTCTTTTTCGGACCATTCTTTGTAAACCCTAGAGATGGTTGTGCGTGAAAATCCCAGTAGATTAGCAGTTTCTGAAATACTCAGACCAGCCCTTCTGGCACCAACAATCATGCCACGTTCAAAGTCACTCAAATCACCTTTCTTCCCCATACTGATGCTCGGTTTGAACTGCAGGAGATTGTCTTGACCATGTCTACATGCCTAAATGCACTGAGTTGCCGCCATGTGATTGGCTGCTTAGAAATTAAGTGTTAACGAGCAGTTGGACAGGTGTACCTAATAAAGTGGCCGGTGAGTGTATTTCAAAATTAAAACATCAAGTGAAGTCAAAGTCAAGTTAACATTTTAACAAGAAACCCGATACAATGGTGTTAAAACATAATTAAATGTTTAAATGATATATTAATAATATTAATATATGTACTGTGTGTGTGTGTGTGTGTGTGTGTGTATCCAAGTAATGCAGGTGTCTTCTCTGAAACACGAAGTTAATTTGAAGTTAAACCTGCCTCCTGGTAGGTTTAATTTATGACTCAGTTTAGTCCTGGAGTAACTGTAGTCTTCCTCCAGGAAATCATCTTATTAAACTCTGGACTAAACTAAATCTAGGACTATTTAAAGAGCCCCTAATCATAGCATTTGAAATGTTCCTATTTTTGTTTTAGGAGTTCCCAAAAACAGTTTAACGTGCATGCAAGAATAAAAAAAACTTTATTTGTCTTCATTTGACTCTCAAATGATTCGTTCGACGATCGATTCATTTTCCTAAACACCTCCTTTGAGTGACGCAAATCTGCGGCGATTGGTCAAATGACCCAGTGAGTTGTTATTGGTAAACCGTAGGCAGAGACTGTCAGCAACGGAACGCCCATAACCAGGATTATAGCTTGTCAAGTGTTGAAAATTGTACATAGTGTTTGAACAAACGTGTCAGAAAAAGTGCACTTTCCACACGGACCCTTACTCGCGTCTCCGTCAAGAGCAATCTTTCCCAGGGAAACTCACATTGTGGCGGCTTTTGAGGGACAGTGCTTATTATATAGAGTGAAGTCATATTTGGCTAAGTCGGTTAGGAGGTAATTGCCATTTTTCAATGAATGTCGGGTGAATATCAAAAACAAAACTAACTTTACTCCGCTTAGAAGCTGCGCGGAGTGTACACAACACACAGACCCCAATATAACTATATTGTGCATGCTACAGAAAACATAACAGCAAACATTATTAATAATACTTACAGATTGTGATTCGAAGGAGGACGAACCTGATCCATATACACTGGATACTGAGCCCTCCTTCGGGAACAACCGGCTTGTGAATCCACATATGAAATCTTTTAGGTTTTTGAATTTTGAAAGATTCGTCATTAAAATGATGTGAACACAAGGTTCGGGCGTTGCAAATATGAACTCTGACCACTGATTCTTCACATGCTCATCCCTGGACAATGGAAACAAATGGCTGAACTTTCTTTGCAATGTAGAACACAGCGTCTTCTCGACATGATGTGATTCAGCTGAAGTAGTTAAAGCTAGGGTATACGATTTCAAAGATTGTTCATTATTAATATCCTTGTTTAGATGCTGGTTGTGGTTATATAGGACAATCCTAACAATATGAATAGAAAAAAGAATGAAAAAAATCCATTCACTCTATTGGCTGCACAGCCGCAGAAAAGTTGACTAATGTAAGCTGTGTGGCCGCACAGCTTATATTGGTCAACTGCTCTCATCCAATCACCAGCTCCACTTGAAACTCCGCCTGGCGCTCGCGTCTCCAACCCAACCGCACCCGCCCCCCTCTGTGCGCGAGCAAACAGCTGACAGACTGTCTATGGTAGCTAGCTGGTAGCGTCAGATCAGCAATGGATAAAGCAATGGATAAAAATGTAAACGACAACAGCAAGCGGCCCCTGCTTGCCCCTACTGTAAAGTTTGGACGAAAGAGAAAGTCTGTGGAGGAAAGATCGGAGATTAAATGTGAAGAGCGCCGGACTCTAAGTAGGATAAATATAGCGTCCTTCATTGACCGTTGGAGAAAGCTTCAGGGAGATCTGGGACTGAAAACGACGCTGACACGGATGACTTTTTGTTGAGCAGGTAAACATTTATTTATTCTTTTATGGTGTGACGTGTTACATGGCTTTTTATCAGTTTGACAACTTGCTCATGCTGCCGGTCGGCATTGGAATGTTGGCCGTTTAGCATCGCCTATCACGGGTCAAAGTAATTATATTTTTTTGTTCGAGGTTTCTGTTCGAGCCGATCGGAATTTGAACAAGATGCGCTGCGTGCTACAATAACAATTACTGAAAACCTTAGCAATACGAGTAGTATTATAACGGTGGTGGGGAGTTTAGAACATTTCATGTGTTGCTAATCTTGCGTTGACGTGAACTCAAATGTGACATACGTCAGGGATCAGGTAGCATAGAGGGGAGGGGTGTGTGTGTGGAGGGGCGGGATGAATTTTTTAAAACTTTCCTACCGTCTCGACCGATTTTTAACATCGTATACCATAGCTTTAAATGTGTTCTAGACGTCACTTCAAGTCTGCGTGCGCAGTTGTTGGGAGCGGCCAATGACCTATCTACGTCACGATGTAACAGCTAATGACTCGTTTCAAAAACAATTCATTTCACAGACTCAGAGTCGACTCTCACTTTTGAAAGACAATAACTTTATAAACGGTGCACTTTCAGATATAAAACTTTGCAGGATGTTTTCATTCCCTTAGAGCTATATTCCACACTACATGAACAGTCATTTTCAAAAATCCATGATAGGTGCTCTTTAAAGCCATGACATAGAAAGCAGATTTCTGTTAGGGCCATTTTATAGGACTAGGCTTAATCTCTGTCCGGGAAACCCTTCAACTCTTTGATTGTGGAGTCAAATAAACTCCCAGGAGAGTTAATTTAAGACTGGGAGTTTTTGCTGTGTATGATAACATGCTTTAACAAGTCACATTACAAGAAGGTTTTATAAAATGCATTCCGTCATCTCAGGCCTCAATGATATCCTCTAAACATTTTCCGAACATTGATTTGATAATGTTCTTCCTTTGTTTTTAGGGAACATTGTATAATCTTATATCTCAATAATTTTCCCAAAACATCCTCAAAATATTACAGTTAAAACATTATATCTTAGTTTACATTTAACCATATAGAAAAAAATATTTTAAATGAGAAAACATTCTTTAAACATTCTTTGAATATTTCTTTAAAACATTAACCAAATAGGCAATATTAGCCAATGTTCTGAGAACGTTCCAATCACCTGGATTTGCTTATTAGCAGTTTTCAGTCAGGAGACAGATATCAGCTGAAATCAACTGTCCATCAGTTCATGGCTGGAATGAACACATGGCAGGATTTCTGCTTTCTACTTCTACTTTATACACCTCTGTTCCCACATAAGGTGCTGAATGGTCAATGGTTGCATCCAGTTTAGTTTCTTACTGATAGTTTTATGTGCTGGTAACATGAGTTCTGCTCCTAATGGAGCAACATCATAACAGTTTAAAGTGAGACACTGACATCCACTCGATCTGGAGTCAGTTCAAAATGTATAAAACCCAAATATAGATAGAACTTTATGAGATTATTTTCTAAAGTTTTGTCTGACACAGCTGAATTGTCATTTGCCACAGTATTTTATTATTGTCTTCATGCGGTTTCTGTCATTGCAGGTATAAATATAACGCTGGCGGAAGGATGCACCGTAAGTTGAGTTTCTGAAATTACAGTTTTACCAGTTGAACCCATAGCTCCTGTCAGTGGCAATGTTTCCATCCATGTGTTTTTGCAAAATTTGGGAAATTGCATAAGATATTGTGATTGGATATCTGGATAGATACATTTCATCACATACCATCTGAAATTTAGTTTTGGTCATTTTTAAAATGATTGTCTTAAAAAATGATTTGGTATGATTGTGTAGTGTCTAGAAGAATCATGAGTCTTTCATTCTCAACGGAATGTAGGGCTGGGCGATATAATGTTATTGTTATGCACATCTTTTCAGTAAAGCCGGTTCCTTGATTAGTAGTAAATCACCTAAATCACCTTCACTTGCTTTTAGATGTAAGATATGATGCAGATATGAGTGTTAAAGTTAATGAGATAATTAAGTGAATAATCACTGACGGAGAAAACCATAATTTTTAAAGGGGAGTTGACTGCGATTTCACTTTTTTCATTCTAAATAATGTGTAATGTTGCTGTTGGTGCATGAACAGTATCTGCAAAGTTGCAACGCTGAAAGTTAAGTGTATAAGCAGAGATATCGTCTTTTAAAAAATCTGATTTTTAATCCCCCCCCCCCCCTTTATAATGGTAGCATAGGTGCACTGAGACAATCATTCATAAAACGCATAAAACTTTAGTTTACAAAGACGTGACACTCACCGGGTGGTCTGGGGTGTTCACTGAGTCAGATCAAAAGTTTTTAAAACAGTTTTGATTTCTTTTGCCATATTGTTTTCTGCATTATCTATATGAATGTTAAAATCTCCAGCAATGGCAAAACAGTCAAACTCAGAGGCAATTGTTGATAGCAGTTCTGTAAAATCCTCAGCAAAGGCTGGAGAGTGTTTTGTAGGTCTGTAAACAATGATAAGTAAAATACGTGGAGCACCTTTTAACACAATACCCAGATATTCAAAAGAGGGGTAAATCCCAAATGATATTTGCTTACATTCATAAACATCTTTAAAAAGAGCAGCATGCATTTTAATGTAACTGCATTAAAATGTTAAAATGCTAACATTTTAATTAAAGTCATGCATTTTAATGTAACTGCATTCCTATCCTTGTTCCATCTCTTTCTTGATATCTTCAGAATCCTCTTCGTCTGACCAAGCCAGATATATGAACATACTGTAAAATGTATGATTACATGTATGTATAACATTTCAACGAAGTGCCGGTCTTTACAGAAAAAAGACGCGCGCTTTAAACAGCTTCAGTGGCGTAGGGCGTGAAGTGATTGAAAGCAGTTTTTGATGCGCTGAACGCGAGTTCGAATCCGCCTTTTGCCGAACTCTCTCTTCTCCCTTTTCCTAACACATATGTAAAGATGTAAAATGTAAAACATAACATTAAGATCACAAGCATTATATTTTGCCAACAAACTAAAATTGAAACCATGATATGGTGTTGCGCCATTATAATAACTGACATTAGAATAGCATCCAGTTTGTGCTGCGTGATTACTTTGCTCACGCGATCATCAGGGTCTGGTGTTTTCTCCTAAATAAAAGCTCAAGGGTTTATTTCTTGCAAGTGAAGAAATTAGGACAAAAGTATTTTAATTTTCCTATATTATAGTGTAATGTAGGTTAAAATCTACTTTTGAAATACTCATTTTCATTTACATTTATAGGCTAAATGGATTTTACAGTATGTCATAGGAATAATTATAAATCATTATTACATTATTATAATAATTGTTTGGCATCCTAAAACACCATTGATAATGTAATGCAGACTGAGATTCTCATAACTAAAAAGATGTTTGAGCCCTCTTTATTGTCCTGCAGTACAAATTAAAGGGTTAGTTCACCCAAAAATGAAAATTAAGTCATTAATTACTCACCCCCATGCTGTACCAACCCCGTAAGACCTTCGTTCGTCTTCGGAACACAAATGAAGATTTTTTTGATTAAATTTGAGAGCTGTATAACTACCACATTGGCTCCTAAGGGACTGCCTCTTGACGGCCCAAAAAGTCAATGAAGAAAACGTTTAAATATCCCAAGTGACTACCGTGGCTCAACTATATGTTTATCAAGCGACGCGAATACTTTTTGTGCGAAAAAACAAACAAAAATAACGAGTTTATTCGACTATTTCTTTTCTTCCTTGTAGGCCAGAACGAGACTTCCTTATAGATTTCCACGACGCATGCGCGAGATTTGCGATCTGCTCACACCAGCTTCACTACTTCAGATCGTAATTCTCGCGCATGCGTCGTGGAAATCTATAAGGAAGTCTCGTTCTGGCCTACAAGGAAGAAAAGAAATAGTCGAATAAACTCGTTATTTTTGTTTGTTTTTTCGCACAAAAAGTATTCGCGTCGCTTGATAAACATATAGTTGAGCCACGGTAGTCACTTGGGATATTTAAACATTTTCTTCATTGACTTTCTGGGCCATCAAGAGGCAGTCCCTTAGGAGCCAATGTGGTAGTGATACAGCTCTCAAATTTAATCAAAAATATCTTCATTTGTGTTCCGAAGACGAACGAAGGTCTTACGGGGTTGGTACAGCATGGGGGTGAGTAATTAATGACTTAATTTTCATTTTTGGGTGAACTAACCCTTTAATACTTTTTCTTTGTTCAACGAGCAGTTCATGGGTTGAAGCTCTTAATTGTGATCTCTTAGAGAGCACGAGATTGATGCATTTAACCTTAAAATGTCCAAAATTTCCTTGCGGGGGAGCATGCCCCCGAACCCCCCTAGAGGCACAGAGTCCTTCCAACATAGTTTTAGAAATTACTATGGGAAAGAACGACCATTCATGAACTTTACTCCAGCATAGTACAACAAAGTTCCTTTTAAATCAGTAAAACTGTAAATGCTATCGGCTATTAAAATCGTGCCGGCGACGAGGGCCGGTGGTCTACGAAATTTCCAGGTAGATTTTTTGGTCCCACTCCGCCCCTGCTCTTTGTTAATATTGAAAAACATGATCAAAATCGACAAAAAGCTTACTTCTTTCACAATTGTAATTTCAGAGTCAGAACTGTTTCCAAAATCTTCTTGAGCAGATCGAGAACATTACATCTCAAGTGCTCTCTGTGACTGTAAGTCTTCAAAAGAAAAATAATCAAATAATTTAACATTTGTTGGTTATAAACTGTTGATAATGATTGACAAAACAGTGCTGTCTTATTTGCTGTTTTTTTACATTTACTTTGACACTATTCATCTGATTAATAAATTAGACTGTGACCAACATTTTGATGGTGGCCTTCAACGCTTCAGGGAAGATCTTAGAGTCATCTTCATCATCAGTCAGCCCGGCTGAACTCGCCTCCTATGGAAACCTTATCTTAAAAACCTGTGAGAAACTCATCTCTACATTGGTGAAGCCGACAGACACGAGTGACAATATCAGTTTTACTCTTTCACCTGTAGGTAAGTGGAGAAACTGTTGAGAAATTAATGATGATGAAAAACTGAGATTGTAAATGATATCAGGATGTTTATAGTCTAGAAAGCAGCGGTGGATCACAGGTGTCAGACGGTGATGATGATAAATCCAGCTGCAGTAACTATATAATGTGAAGAATTACAAATGTTTTAAAAGACAAAAGAAAATACTGTCCATATATTTTGTTGTTGATGTCGAAGGTTGGTATTTTGGTGCAAAGTCATTCATCATTTGGTAGAATGCTCTTTAGATTAGACAGATGACTGATGGACAGGTTTCCAGTCAATTAATCTCACAGTGATCTAAAAGTGTACCATCACAGTGTCCTCACTGTGTGCTCATACTGTGGTCACTAGGGCTGGGCGATATATCGCATCACATTGTTATGCAAATCTCGTCAGTAAAGCCGGTTCCTTGATTAGTAGTAAATCACCTTCACCTGTTTTCAGATGGAGCGGCATTTACTACAAAGAGCCGTAGTTCACTGACAAGCTGAGCCATATCACATTAATATCGCGGACGTATAATTAATGGTGAAATGGCTTCATCACAGAAAAAACAGCGTTTAATTAACACTCCTGGGAGTGTATATGAGTCCACACTCAAGAGTGTTAAAGTTAATGAGATAATTAAGTGATTAATTGAGTGATGATTGAGCATTATTGAAGACACCTAAAGCAGAATCACTGAAGGGGAAAACCTAAAATTTGTAAGCCACCGTTATGGCGATCATTGTTTGCTTTAGTTGGGCTCTTGACTCTTATATTATTAACTTTAGATTTTTTTGGCTGTTGTTTCTGAGTTAAAACTGCCCAGATGAACATAAAAAGGGATCTAATGATGTTGGTTATATTATGAAAATCATCATATGAACTTTATGTTTGTGATTTATGCTGTTGGTTACAGCATAACTATGATTCTGCATAAATATCCAGAATTTTTGATATAATATAAAGGATTTCTTAAAAGTTTTTTAAAAAACAAAAAAAATCTCTGATTTAGGCAAGATTTGTTCAATGTTCACTTTGATCTATTTCAAGATTCAGTCAATGCATCTCAACAATGGTGACGAGCAGAATATTCAATTAGGAAAAGTAAATTACATAGACAATTCAGATCATAATTTATTCATACCGCAATGCATGATGAGAGCCATTAATTAATTGTGATCAGTGGCGCAAGAAAAATATAAAAATTTTTAAAAATAGTCTTTCTACAAAACAAAACTCAATGAAGTGAGTGGTTAAAATCATGTCTTACCCCCTTGATATCTTTCATGATCCATCATATTTTTCTCATGCTGCATGCTCACTTTCATAATCAACATTGATTAAATAAAAAATAACATTAGTCTATAATATTTAATCCTAAATATGATACTAAATATATATTTAATTTAATGGCTACAACACATAACCTATACAATACGGACAAATTTCATGTTTTTTTTTCATAATGACTTTAATCATATTTTTCAACCCAGCCCTCAGCCCATTAATTTTTTCCAGACCAGCGCATGAAACAGCTTACCACACGCCTCGTTGTGATCATTAATGTGGTGGCATCCACTGCCACATGGATTACTATTGTCACCATTGTTGAGATTCACAGGCTGATTATTGATGTCTGTGTTTCTAAATAAATGTATCTGGAAGTGTTTTGATCAGAACGATGTTTATTAAATATTTTGGATTATAAAAAGAAAAATACTGATAACCATATGCTATAGAATCACAAATCTGTTGCTAACAAGTTAAACCACATCATATCACTAAATTTCATTTTTCTGATCACGGCATGATCATGCCAAAACATAACCAACACTATCAAATCATACTTTTCTTTGTTCATTTGACTGTGATAAATTTGTACCAGCAGACAAACAAATATAAAGTGAAAGTATAAGGGTCAAGAGTCCAACTAAACCAAACACTGATCGCCATAACAGTGGCTTACAATTTGTGATTTTCTCCTTCAGTGATTCTACTTGTTAACATCAGTTGTCTTTAATAATGATCAATCATCACTAAATGAATCACTTAATTATCTCAATAAAATGAACACTATTGAGTGTCATATCTGCATCATATGTTCCATCTGAAAGCAGGTGAAGGTGATTTACTACTGGAGTAACTGGCTTTACTGATGAGATGGGCATAACAATGTCATGCGATATATTGCCCAGCCCTAATGGTCACAATGTGAGGTCGCGATGGATAAGACCATTGGTGTGAGAGACCCGGGTTTGAATCCATTTTGAGACACAAATGTGTCCCTGAGCAAGACACTTAAACCCTAGTTGCACCAGAGGCATGCCACATCTTACATATGTAGCAACTGTAAAACGCTTTGAATAAAAGCGTCAGCTAAAATGAATAAATGTAAATGAAAGCATGAAGCTTTTGATTATCACCATTGTTAAGATTCATACACTGATTCTTGCTGTCTCTTTGTCTCTATATGACAGTTTGTGTCCCTTATTTAACAAACCTGATTCAGATTCTCAGCACGTTAGGATAGACTCTATGACAGGGGTCCTCAACTCTGGCCCGTGAAATCCACTTTTCAGTTTACCTACAACCCTAATCAAACTCACCTGAACAAGCTAATCAATGTCTTCATGATTACTACACCTTATGCCATGTTCAGACTGCACGATTTTCAAAGCAGTCAGGTCTCTGTTCTTTTCACACTGCATGACTATCTTGGCCAGCATTCAGTCACTGCTGTGTTCACACTGCACGATGGACTGGCGACAGACAATGGTGGAATGTAACGAAGTACAAATACTTTGTTACTTTACTTAAGTACATTGTTCATGTATCTTTACTTTACTTAAGTAGAATAAATAGTGCATACTTTTTACTTTTACTTCGTTAGATTTTGCAGCAATTATTATACTTTCTACTCCACCACATTTCTACAACTTCTGTTACTTTTTCATTACATTTTCTGATCAGTTTTTCCCCTGCCAAAACGTAATCTGACCATCCGTTCGTTGCACGTTTGTCTCACCAGTGACGTTTGGTTGCCATAGATATATCAACCCGGTCACACTAAATGTGTCTCGCACACAGTGTGTTTATCATGCAATTTATACGCAAAAAAAATTGTTATGTGCATAGGAAACGCACCGTGTAATTGGCCTATACATTTGGTTAGGATTAGCCTATGGCAAGCCAAGAGGTTCAGAATTATACCATAAATTAATCGCATTTACTGCCAAAGATAGTTATTAATATATAGTAAGGATAAGCATGATGTGTAGCTATATTGTCTAATTGCAAGCTTGTTTCATCTCGTTTTCGAGAGGGTCCTCGATTCTAGATTCAAATAAAAAATTGACCTTACAGCAGGAATTTAACATAACAAATAGCAAAAACCAGAAAAACAAATACACAAGAAAAACAAACAAACAAACAAAACAAAACAAAAAAAGTTGTTTGTTTAAACAAAAAATTTAAACATGCTTTACAGTAGTACTATATAGCTAAATATATAAGCCAAAACAAAACAAGACATTCATTCATACAAGACAAAATCAATATATTACGTAACTGTTTGTTTTTATCAGAGGTTGAAGTCTTCATAGTTGGACGCAATGTCACCTTAGATAAAATCCCTCGACTTGACACAACGAATTCGTCTGTGGACATTGATCTCATTGGGATCGCCAAGAACAACAATGAAACAAGTATGTGAGATGTTTCTGTAGGATTAAAAAATATTAAAATGAGATATACTTTTTCCAACAAGCCATATTTGTATTTTTATTTATTTTTATTGTTTGTGTGTTGTATTGTTGTAGTATTGCACGTAAGCTTCTGTTTCTGTCACACAGGATCAGCTGCTGTGGCTTTCATGAGTTATAACACAATGGAGAATCTACTGAAGCCAGACTTCTTCAACACATTAAATAACACTGTTAAAACCATGATGTCCACTGTGATCTCAGCTACTCTTCCCAAAACCACCAACACTAAACTCACCAAACCAGTCAACTTCACCTTCAAGCACATCAGAGTGAGGGACCGAAATGTGTTTTTGTCCAACTTGAGAACTGATGAAAATCTGAAAACATCTAATATTCAGTGTAATAATATGTTCTCCATGTTCTTTCTTCTTTTTGCAGGAGTTTGACCCCAACGGTTCTCTGTCCTGTGTGTACTGGAATATCAGTGAGTGGATTGTAGATGGTTGTTCTGTTTTAGAGACCAACGGCAACTACACTGTGTGTTCCTGTGTTCATCTGTCCACATTCGCTCTCATCATGCAAACCAGCCGCCCATCAGAGGTACGAGAACATCAGTGAGGACTGAAGAACAGCACAGATTTAGCACTCATGTTCTCTGACATGTTTTCTCAGCGTGACTCACTGCTGGAGCTGTTGAATTTGGTGTGTGTGCCCGTGGGTCTGGTGTTCTTCAGTTTGGCCCTGTTGACCTTTGCCTTTTGTCAGTGGAGTCCTGGAGTAAATAATGTAGCTCGAATCAACCTCTGCATCAGTCTTCTGTCGGCTCACCTTCTGTTCCTGCTCACACAACAGTTCCTGAGACTCATACGCCCTCATCAGGTGAGAATGATGAAGGAGCTCTACAGCTCAGCTCAGTCTCACTGAGAATCATCATAACCATCTCTCATGATCTCCAGGTGTTGTGTGCCGTGATATCAGGAGTGCTGCACTTCCTCTTTCTCTCCGGCTTTGTGTGGATGTTCATTGAAGCTGTGCTGCTCTTAATCTGTGTGAAGAACCTATCACAGATCAGCTCCAAAAAGAGGGAGGTGCTTAGCAGTGGATTCCTGTGTGTGATTGGATATACGGTTGCTCTGGTTGTAGTGTCCGTGTCTGTCGGGCTGCTTCCTGAAGGATACGGCAGTGAACAGTGAGTTGTTGTTTTTTTTTTGTAAGTTAATTGGATTAGAAGGGAAAAAGCAGCTTTGGGAAACAACTATAACTGACTTCCAGCCAGATATAAAGAGGGTGCAGTGGATAAGACACATGCCTTTGGTGTGAGAGACCTGGGTTCGAATGTGTCCCTGAGCAAGACACTTAACCCCTAGTTGCTCCAGAGGCATGCAACCTCTGACATATATAGCAATAAATGTAAATATATAAATGTAAATGTAAATAAAGTTGTTACAGTCAATCACCCTGCATGTAGCCCAAGGCTGGTCAAGAGGTCCTCGCTGCAGTCTGTAGCACGATGACGTAGCTGGACGGTCCAATACGTGTTGGACCCTGTAACGCGCGCATGCGCACTAGTCAAGTCAAGTCATCTTGATTTATATATCGCTTTTAACAATTTAGATTGTTTCAATTTAATGTAACAGATTGTTTTTGCTTTATAGCGGTTCATGAATAATGTTATTTTACAGCTAGTTAGTTTTGATTCTGTCGAAATGATAATTTGTTAGGCTATTAAATTAGGGGATGACACCGTTCTCTCTAAACAGACTTTAAACGCGATCCTGTGATAAACGCTGATGGCACATGCTCATTAAGAATTCATAGGCTTAGAGAGTTGGTGAACAATCGTTGATCTTCCAAGAATACATTTAAATATGGTCACGAGCGAAGCTCTTATTTTCAGAGCTTTCAGAATAAAACTTTTTTTTTTTAATAATTGCGACTTTTTCCTTACAATTGCGAGTACAGGCTACTTTTCGCAGACTTTATTTCTCAGAATTGTGAGATATAAAGTCAGAATTGCGTGAAATAAAGCCTCAATCGCATGTTATAAAGACATAATTGCTTGAAATAAGCCTCAATCGCATAAAGACATAATTGCTTGAAATAAAGCCTCAATCGCATGTTATAAAGACAGAATTAGGTGAAATAAAGCCTCAATCGCATGTTATAAAGACATAATTGCGTGAAATAAACTAAAGCCTCAATCGCATGTTATAAAGACAGAATTAGGTGAAATAAAGCCTCAATCGCATGTTATAAAGACAGAATTAGGTGAAACAAAGCCTCAATCGCATGTTATAAAGACATAATTGCGTGAAATAAACTAAAGCCTCAATCGCATGTTATAAAAGACATAATTGCACTGTAAATGATTTCTGTTGTTTTCACAGGATTATACTGTTTTTCTCAACAGTTTCTTACTGTATAATCTATGTACAGTAAGTTACAGTAGATTTAGTTGTTTTCACAGTATTAAATTGTTTTTTCAACAGTTATGTACTGTGCACACAGTTGACAGTATTACTGTAGAATTTCAATGCATTCTGGGAAATTATCAGTTACTGTTAATCTAAATACAGTGCAAATTGACCGCGAAAAACACCACACACAGTTCCACGGAAAAATTGCTAGCCTACTAATGTTATTCTTACATTTAAAATAAAAATGTAGCACTGGTTGACCATTAACAGTCATAATTTATGACATAATTTATGTCAGTGGGGTGTGCATGAAAGCATATTTGACTTTGGAAGAGTTTCTCTGTCGTGTCAGTGGTGCTGCTGTCTTTTCTGCCGACCTGCAACTTCTTCATCTGGTAAGTAATAATTCTTATAATGTGTATACGGATTCTAGCTAATAACTTTAAAGTTTTTTAGAATAGCTGACCACGATTTCTACATTCAATTTAATCTATTCTAGACATTTTAATATAATATGTATATGATAGGCTACTCTTCAATGTAGCCATTTGGGGCATGTTACTGTAAATTCAAATAAATTAGTACGAAATGACCGCGAAAAATAACCACAACCAGCTGCCATTTTATGAAGAACTCTTCAGTTCCCTTCTCTCTGTAAGAACGCGCAGGCCGTGCATCGCGTCGCTGTCGGCAACGTTTTCGCCATACATATCTGGTTAGTAATTCATATTTTTATGCAAACCATATGAGTTACGTACGTTAACAGATTAACGTTAGAAAGAACTGGCCGCGGAATGTTATAAGCCTAGCATAAGTCAGACGCGGATTTCTTTCATCTTGATAGCCTAACTTACTTGATTAAATATGTGATTTTATTATATATATATATATATTATATATATCATATGTAACCTCTTATAAGGTCAAAATGGTCTAATCATTTTGTTATTTACCACGTTAAGTCGGTGAAAGCGCCTGCACGTTCATTATTTCATAACTTATAGGGGTTAGGAATTGAAAATCGATATCCTGAAATCGGATATCCAAGGTTAGGATTCGGATTTATTGTTATAAAATTAAAGTGTCAATTCCTCTTATTGATTTTTTCACGCTTTTTTTTTCGTGTAAATCCTGACCTGGCGTTCTGCCATTTAACGTTAACGTTACCTCAGTGATAACTGATGGACCACGGAAAGCGCCCAGGTGTATTTTTGTCCAAAATATTAAGTCATGTATCACACAAGCAAGATTTAACCTACGTTTTCACGTGATCGTAAATGAATTGATGTTGAGTTATGTTTCAGCTTGCGTTGCATTCAAAAGAAAAGAGTGGACGATAGAGATGAGTTATCTTTAGCCGTTCTTGGCATATTTATTTCAGCTGTTGACACTGACACATCAGTCTCTAATGAAGATTCTCTCAGTAATATGATCCTCTTAACTACGGTAAATCAACTTGGACAAACATAATAATAATACAAACGCATCCTCCATAGCCTATACTTTAGTGCCCTCTTGTGGCATAAACATATGCACAACACTGAACAGTATAGCATTGCATTATATTACACAGCATACAACTGAGGACATAATGAACATACTTTAACAATTGATTTTAAACAACAGTCCAACAAACAAGATTTTAGTATTAAGTGAATTACACTTTAGACATAATTTTGTCTGTTTTTGCTGTTTAGCCAAAACAACAACAACAACAAAAACGTACTGTATTTTAACTGTCTTGTCTGTTCTCCTTTTCCACAGGTGTGAGCTGTGCATGTTAAGAAGACCCCTATCCATCTTGACGACCGATGAATTGTAAATCTAATCTAATTTAATTATTCTATTTATCTAACTACTACTACTATACCTTGGTCCAGCACTGACCCACTGAGAACATTTTAAACAGATTATTATCCATCTGTGAATTTTGTCTATCTGCAAGTTGTTAAAGTCCCTGTGAAATCAAAATTGAACCTATTTACTTTGTTAGCGCATATTACTAGTCTTGTGGTGAACAATTAATCCGTGCAAGTAAAAATATATTAAAAAAATGTTTTACCTTGGTAATCTTTAATCAAAATCTGAAAAGTTACTTCCGGTCTGGAACGGTTTCTTTTTCTGATGACGTAGGTTTCACAGTTTGGGTGGGGAAACGCTTAACCACTCCCCTCAAACCGTTAGTTTACAATGAGCGAGAGATGGAGAGGAGGAGCGCTAGAGTAAAACCCTGCCCTCTGTTCAATATTCCGTTTCACTTGGAAATACGTCACAGCACTGGAGAAAAATCGTTTGCGACTTCCGGTTCACGGGGACTTTAAGAATTGTTGTGTGAAAATAAACGTTGTTGTACAGTTTAAGGTTTAATTGCATAAAAGCTTGGATAAAAAACTTCCTATTGCAAAAGTTAGAACATAAGTCTACATATAAATGATTATTAATACCATAATGCAAGTTTTTCATGGCACATGTGCATGATGAGGTTGTTTTGTGTTTAGTTTTTTTTTTAAAGGACACTGGATAACTTGTCATTTTGTAATACTCATCTGGATTGGTGGTTTACTTGTCAAAGCTTTTATAGTTTATAAGTTTATATGTGTCTCGCAGCCCTGCAAATCTGGTCCCTTAGATAGAAAGCAGCCAAAAACCCTTTAAAATCAGCAACTGACCAGTTAGACAGTCTATCTCAAACCAATAGACAATCTTAGACTAGTTTAAGCTGTTTTACCCCAGCAGGGAGTGGGTGGATGAGTTGTTATGAACTATCTTTCTAATAGATTGATCAGATAGCACCCCTTTAATCTTTTCTATTTTACCTGATATTTTTTTTGCATGTATTTATGCATAATTGTTCATGATTGTCATGCATGATTTTTATTGTATTATATTACATTTTTATTATTAATGTATTTAATTGTATTAATGTATTTAAATGTATATTATAAATGCGCTAATGTGTTTGAAAATACACAATAAACCTTGTGCAGTTAAAGCTTCAATTGTTCTTTTTTCTATTTCCCATTAACAGTTAAAATAATATTTCTACGGATTTTCTACAGGTTACACAGTAGCACTATAAAATAAATACAATAACATTTCATACTACACAGTATTATTAAAAATTAACAGTGTAATTCTGTACTTTAATATGGTAAGAAATTACAGTAAAATAATGTTATTTAATTTACAGTATGCTTAACAGTACTGTTGTTAGTGTTACGGTAATTTTACTGTTAAATGAAATACAGCAAGTACTGGATAATTGTTGCCAGTAAGTTACTGTTAATTTGACAAGAAATTTTTTACAGTGTGCTTATAAGCCTCAATCGCATGTTATAAAGACATAATTGCGTGAAATAAAGCCTCTATCGCATGTTATAAAGACAGAATGAGGTGAAATAAAGCCTCAATCGCATCTTATAAAGACAGAATTAGGTCAAATAAAGCCTTAATCGCATGTTATAGAGAAAGAATTAGGTGAAAGAAAGCCTCAATCGCATGTTATAAGGACAGAATTGCGTGAAATAAAGTCGCAATTGTGTACTATAAAGTCAGAATTCTGACCTTTTTCTCGCAATTCTGAATGTATAACATAAATGCGAGTTTATTATTACAAGATTTATTTTCCCCATGCTGTTATTATTTTAGCATTTTCCTACTTATTCATCAATAATTACTTATAATTATTTAACAGTATTATAGGCTACTACACAGTTTGAACATCATCTCAGTACAATATTGAGCTTACATATCACTTAAAACCAATGCATTCGAATTATAATCAGAGATCGGCACTGCGCATGCGTAAATGACGTCACCAAAACACACATCCATCCACTACGTATTGGACCATCCAGCTACGTCATCGTGCTACAGGCTGCAGCGAGGGGTGTCTCAGGCTGGTTGCCCACTGAAGCTAAGCAGGATTGAGTCTGGTCAGTAGTATCTGGATGGAAGACTCCATAGGAAAACCAGGTCGCTGTTGGAAGAGGTGTTAGTGAGGCCAGGAGGGGGCACCGTCTGTGTGGGTAGTGACAGGGATGGGCAATCCCAGTCCTAGAGGGCCACTGTCCTGCAGAGTTTAACTTCAACCAGAGTTAAGTAGAGTTAGAAAGTAGAAATCCTGCCACGTGTTAATTCCAGCCATGAATTGATTGACAGTTGATTTTAGCTGATATCTGTCTCCTGACTGAAAACTGCTAATAAGCAAATCCAGGTGATTGGAACAAAATACTGAGGAGGACTTTTACTTTCTGAACCTGGAATTTACTCCACTGAAGAGAACAGAAAATGAGACGAGCAGGGACCATACAATGCAAATGAAAAAATGAAAAAAAAAAGAGACAGACATTCATTTTTCATGTTTTTCCATTTACATTATCAATGGATAGTTAACCTGTTCTCCCTTTTTTCAGTTTTACTTATTTCAATATTATTTAAACAAACATTTGAATAAATAAAATCGAACTGATTTTCTAATTTTCATCTTGTAATTTGCGCCGTGGGCGGTACCATTAGCACGGGGGTGTGGCCGTGGACTAACTTAACTTATTTCATTGATGCAACTGCTTTATTTACACTGCATGCACGTTGAGAAGAATTTTAAAACAACACAGGATGAAATTTTTCACCCGAAGTGACAGTTTGATAATTTAATATTGTATTGATAATAACTGCACTGTTAACCCTTACTGTAAGAAAAAGGCCAAATTTTGACAATATCAAGCCATTTTCCATTAAAAATTGTTGCCAGTTTAACATACAGGTAGATGGTGAAACCTGCAGGGCATTTCTGCCTGTCGCACCTCCACCGGTGCCTAAGAGATTGAGGTGTACTGCAGGTGTACATGCTGTGGAACACTACAAAGGGCATTAATGGGTCATCAGCTGGGGACCACCAGTCACGGATGTTTCGCTCCTTTAACCCCAGTACATCTCATGGTGGCGGAGGGATGGCAGGGATTTCTCCCTGCCACCCCCTGCTGATGCCCTAGATGGAGACTGGACCCCAATTCTTTGCCTTCCTTCTCAGCCACAGCCAGTAACTTCCTCTTTCAGCTTCTTCTGCCAGCTCTTTCATGGCTTTCCGGTGCCTTATACCTGTTGCACCCATGTCGCGGAGCAGACGAGAGGTTGAGGAGCCCACGAACCCCCGGCACCCCACCTCCACAGGGTATGTGACTGCCCTCCAACCAGCCTCCCTGCACTCTGCAGCCAGATCAGAGTATTTGGCCCGCTTCCGCTCATGGGCAGCTTCAAGTCCTCCTTCCCATGGGACTGTGAGCTCCACCATCAGGACCACCTTGCAAGCAGCAGACCACAGCACCAGATCTGGACGCAACGACGTTTCCACTATCTCCCTGGGAAACTGGAGCTGCTTCCCAAGGTCGACTGCTAGTGTCCACCCCTTGCCCGGTGTAAGGAGTCTTCCTGTGTCCTTCCGGTGGTGGGTGTTACCCCTCTCCCCAGCCCTCGCGAACTGGATGGAATGTGCGATTAGGGCCGGGGGCCTGCTATTCGCTTCCTGCCTACATGTTTCCACTACCTCAGCGAGCTTCTTCAGCACCAGGTCGTGCCTCCACCTGTAGCGCCCCTGTGCCAACGCTGTTTTGCAGCCAGACATGATGTGTTGGAAGCTCGCATTAGCAGTGCTGCACAGGAGGCAAGATTCCTCATTGCCGAACCATCGGTGGAGGTTGCGGGGGCAAGGTAAGGTGTCATATGCTGCTCTGACAAGAAAACTTAGCCTGGCCTGAGGAATCTTCCATACATCAGACCAAGCCAGCTGCCTGTCTAGAACGCCTTCCCACGACAGCCAGCCTCCCTGTTGGCCCTGGACACTGCTTTGATGGTAAGCCTCTCGTGTTCAGCTCTCATCACCTCTGCTGCCACCATTGCCTTCCTCTCTTCTTTGGATGCATTCGACCAGAAGAGGGGGGCCTGTCCCCACCCGACGCCTGCCCGGCCGTCCTGTACTCTGCCAAGCACTTCCCTGTGTTGCAGCCTACTTATTGCCAGGTCCACTTCCTCCTTGGCCCTCCATTTCCTCCCGGTTAGAACCTGGGCATCCGCAGCTCTCACCAGAGGGTCAGTGGACTCTCTTAGTTCCATGATCAACCGCACCTTCTCCTGTTTATATCCCCCGCTGATGGAACGTAGGGGCAGCTGAAGCTTGGTCTTGCCAAAGAGACCTACATCAGAAAGGCATCTTGGTAGCCCGAGCCATTTCCTTATGTACGAGTTTGCCAAACTATCCAACTTGCACACTGTGGAGGAGGGAACTTCACTCATCTTGAGTGGCCACATTATTCTTTGGTACAGTGTGAATTGGTAACACCACACCTTGTATTTGCCTGGGAGCTGACTGAGGTTGATCCTGGAAAGGCCATCTGCCAACTGCTTCTTCACGGCGTTCCCCATCTGTTTATCCGTAAGGTCTGCAGAGTAAGTTCGGCCGAGGCTCCGGACAGGCTGGCTTGACAACAAGGGGATTTCCTCACCGCCAGCGCTAAAGATGGTGCGGTCACTCCTGACCCCTTTCTGAAGGGACAAGCTTCGTGACTTTGAGGGTTTGATTCTCATTCTTGCCCACTCCACAAGTTCGTCAAACCTCTTGAGCAGTCTCACAGTGCATGGAGCTGTCTGGAGAATGGTGGTAACGTCATCCATGTACCCTCTCAGTGGGGGTAGCCTTTGGCCTGATGGCAACTTCACTCCTCCAACCACCTGCCTTGCCCCAATGAGGATGATCTCAAATGCTGCTACAAACAAAATTGGGGAGATTGAGCACCCCATGGCAATGCCAACTTCAAGTCGTTGCCACTTTGTGGTGAAGTCTTCGTGTGTGCAGCATATCTGGATGTCCTCAAAGTATCTGGATATCAATACTTTACAGGGATCAGGGATATAGAAGAAGTCCAGGGCGTATGTAATAAGTTGGTGGGGAACAGACCCGTAGGCGTTGGCAAGATCTAACCAGACGACATGCAGATCGCCCTTCTCCCTCTTCGCCCTCTGAATCTGTTCCCATATCACCGAGGAATGTTCAACACACCCTGGAAAGCCTGGTATGCCCGCCTTCTGACAGCTGGTGTCTATAAATCCGTTACGCGTAAGAAACGAGGTCATCCTCTTGGCCATGATGGAAAAGAATATCTTTCCTTCTACGTTTAGAAGGGCTATGTTCCTAAACTGGTCGATATCCTTTGAGTCTTGCTCCTTGGGAATGAGGACAGACAGGGCTCTCCGCCACTCTACGGGGACAACTTCTTTTTTCCATGCTGCTCCTAGGAGTTTCCACAGGATCCTCTGCACACCGGGACAATGCTTGTACAGTTTGTAGGGTATTCCATTGGGGCCTGGTGCTGAGGCGGCTCTAGCCTTCCGAATGATATCTGCGACCTCACTGAGTTTCGGGGGTGCAGTATTAAAGGGCACAGCTGGGGGGGCTGGGCGAGGAACATACCCCGGGGAACCCAGAGGAATCAGTCTATCAGCATCACTGAGCTGCTGACTGAAATGCCTTTCCAGCTCCTCCTTTGTTGTCTCCAACTTCCCACTCCTCCTATCCTCCAGCAGCTGCCTTGCATGCTTGAAGGGATTCTTGAAGAAATCACTCCTCTCTTTCTCCTTTCGTTTCCTGCGCTTACGAATGCGCTCAGCCCTTCGCAAGCCAGCCAGGCTCTCCTTCACGTCTTTCCACAGTGATTTCAGACCTTCTTTCTCCTCTTCCTCAGCTTTCCTCCACTGCTTTCGCAGCTGGCGCCGCCTCTTCACCAACTGCTCAATCTGTTGTTCCCTCCTTCCTTTCGGCCTTGGGCCTGCGCATTTCTTCCCCGAGATTATTCCGAACCTGCCTCTACACTCTTCATACAAGATGTCTCCGATGAGATTGAGCTTGGCCTCGACGTTGCCACGAAGTGAGTGATCTAGAATGGTACTAAGATCCACATCCAGATTTTGCCACACTGCCACTTCCTTGGCTTTTGGCCACTTGATCGCTTGTCTCCGCCCTGGCTCTCTTCTTTCCCCTCTACAACCTGGCCCTTGGTTATCAGGCCCAAATGATGTGCTCTCCGCTAGACCACCCTCAACAGGATCACTCTCCACAATTAGATCTCCTCCCTCTACTTCCTGCTCCCTCTCCTCAGCTGTGGATCCCTCAGCACTGTGGTGTGTAACCCGGCTCTGGAGGCCACTTGTCTTACCTGCAGCTTGTGCGGCAGTGCAATGCTGCTGGAGACTCTCTTCTACACACTTCATCTTTCCCTGATGGATCCGTAATCCTCTGAACGTGGTCTTCTTCTCCCACCCACACCTGCATTTCCTCAACCTCTTAGTCTCGTTGTCTATATTCGATCCAGTCGTTGCCGAGAAATCCGTCCGATTTGGCCCTTCTTCCATCCCGCCTCTCGGAGGGCCGCCGGGTTGTTTTCCTTTATGCGTTTTCGTAGTCAGGTTAAGGGTGTCCCCACGGGGACAAGTGGATTGGGTGACTAGCCTTCCACTCCCAGTGCAGACTTTCCTGCCGTCCGCCAGTCTTTCCTGGCCGCCAACTGCACTTTCACAGCAGTCACTGGAAACCAGATATTAGTTTAACATACAGGTAGATGGTGAAACCTGCAGGGCATTTCTGCCTGTCGCACCTCCACCGGTGCCTAAGAGATTGAGGTGTACTGCAGGTGTACATGCTGTGGAACACTACAAAGGGCATTAATGGGTCATCAGCTGGGGACCACCAGTCACGGATGTTTCGCTCCTTTAACCCCAGTACATCTCATGGTGGCGGAGCGATGGCAGGGATTTCTCCCTGCCACCCCCTGCTGATGCCCTAGATGGAGACTGGACCCCAATTCTTTGCCTTCCTTCTCAGCCACAGCCAGTAACTTCCTCTTTCAGCTTCTTCTGCCAGCTCTTTCATGGCTTTCCGGTGCCTTATACCTGTTGCACCCATGTCGCGGAGCAGACGAGAGGTTGAGGAGCCCACGAACCCCCGGCACCCCACCTCCACAGGGTATGTGACTGCCCTCCAACCAGCCTCCCTGCACTCTGCAGCCAGATCAGAGTATTTGGCCCGCTTCCGCTCATGGGCAGCTTCAAGTCCTCCTTCCCATGGGACTGTGAGCTCCACCATCAGGACCACCTTGCAAGCAGCAGACCACAGCACCAGATCTGGACGCAACGACGTTTCCACTATCTCCCTGGGAAACTGGAGCTGCTTCCCAAGGTCGACTGCTAGTGTCCACCCCTTGCCCGGTGTAAGGAGTCTTCCTGTGTCCTTCCGGTGGTGGGTGTTACCCCTCTCCCCAGCCCTCGCGAACTGGATGGAATGTGCGATTAGGGCCGGGGGCCTGCTATTCGCTTCCTGCCTACATGTTTCCACTACCTCAGCGAGCTTCTTCAGCACCAGGTCGTGCCTCCACCTGTAGCGCCCCTGTGCCAACGCTGTTTTGCAGCCAGACATGATGTGTTGGAAGCTCGCATTAGCAGTGCTGCACAGGAGGCAAGATTCCTCATTGCCGAACCATCGGTGGAGGTTGCGGGGGCAAGGTAAGGTGTCATATGCTGCTCTGACAAGAAAACTTAGCCTGGCCTGAGGAATCTTCCATACATCAGACCAAGCCAGCTGCCTGTCTAGAACGCCTTCCCACGACAGCCAGCCTCCCTGTTGGCCCTGGGACACTGCTTTGATGGTAAGCCTCTCGTGTTCAGCTCTCATCACCTCTGCTGCCACCATTGCCTTCCTCTCTTCTTTGGATGCATTCGACCAGAAGAGGGGGGCCTGTCCCCACCCGACGCCTGCCCGGCCGTCCTGTACTCTGCCAAGCACTTCCCTGTGTTGCAGCCTACTTATTGCCAGGTCCACTTCCTCCTTGGCCCTCCATTTCCTCCCGGTTAGAACCTGGGCATCCGCAGCTCTCACCAGAGGGTCAGTGGACTCTCTTAGTTCCATGATCAACCGCACCTTCTCCTGTTTATATCCCCCGCTGATGGAACGTAGGGGCAGCTGAAGCTTGGTCTTGCCAAAGAGACCTACATCAGAAAGGCATCTTGGTAGCCCGAGCCATTTCCTTATGTACGAGTTTGCCAAACTATCCAACTTGCACACTGTGGAGGAGGGAACTTCACTCATCTTGAGTGGCCACATTATTCTTTGGTACAGTGTGAATTGGTAACACCACACCTTGTATTTGCCTGGGAGCTGACTGAGGTTGATCCTGGAAAGGCCATCTGCCAACTGCTTCTTCACGGCGTTCCCCATCTGTTTATCCGTAAGGTCTGCAGAGTAAGTTCGGCCGAGGCTCCGGACAGGCTGGCTTGACAACAAGGGGATTTCCTCACCGCCAGCGCTAAAGATGGTGCGGTCACTCCTGACCCCTTTCTGAAGGGACAAGCTTCGTGACTTTGAGGGTTTGATTCTCATTCTTGCCCACTCCACAAGTTCGTCAAACCTCTTGAGCAGTCTCACAGTGCATGGAGCTGTCTGGAGAATGGTGGTAACGTCATCCATGTACCCTCTCAGTGGGGTAGCCTTTGGCCTGATGGCAACTTCACTCCTCCAACCACCTGCCTTGCCCCAATGAGGATGATCTCAAATGCTGCTACAAACAAAATTGGGGAGATTGAGCACCCCATGGCAATGCCAACTTCAAGTCGTTGCCACTTTGTGGTGAAGTCTTCGTGTGTGCAGCATATCTGGATGTCCTCAAAGTATCTGGATATCAATACTTTACAGGATCAGGGATATAGAAGAAGTCCAGGGCGTATGTAATAAGTTGGTGGGGAACAGACCCGTAGGCGTTGGCAAGATCTAACCAGACGACATGCAGATCGCCCTTCTCCCTCTTCGCCCTCTGAATCTGTTCCCATATCACCGAGGAATGTTCAACACACCCTGGAAAGCCTGGTATGCCCGCCTTCTGACAGCTGGTGTCTATAAATCCGTTACGCGTAAGAAACGAGGTCATCCTCTTGGCCATGATGGAAAAGAATATCTTTCCTTCTACGTTTAGAAGGGCTATGTTCCTAAACTGGTCGATATCCTTTGAGTCTTGCTCCTTGGGAATGAGGACAGACAGGGCTCTCCGCCACTCTACGGGGACAACTTCTTTTTTCCATGCTGCTCCTAGGAGTTTCCACAGGATCCTCTGCACACCGGGACAATGCTTGTACAGTTTGTAGGGTATTCCATTGGGGCCTGGTGCTGAGGCGGCTCTAGCCTTCCGAATGATATCTGCGACCTCACTGAGTTTCGGGGGTGCAGTATTAAAGGGCACAGCTGGGGGGGCTGGGCGAGGAACATACCCGGGGAACCCAGAGGAATCAGTCTATCAGCATCACTGAGCTGCTGACTGAAATGCCTTTCCAGCTCCTCCTTTGTTGTCTCCAACTTCCCACTCCTCCTATCCTCCAGCAGCTGCCTTGCATGCTTGAAGGGATTCTTGAAGAAATCACTCCTCTCTTTCTCCTTTCGTTTCCTGCGCTTACGAATGCGCTCAGCCCTTCGCAAGCCAGCCAGGCTCTCCTTCACGTCTTTCCACAGTGATTTCAGACCTTCTTTCTCCTCTTCCTCAGCTTTCCTCCACTGCTTTCGCAGCTGGCGCCGCCTCTTCACCAACTGCTCAATCTGTTGTTCCCTCCTTCCTTTCGGCCTTGGGCCTGCGCATTTCTTCCCCGAGATTATTCCGAACCTGCCTCTACACTCTTCATACAAGATGTCTCCGATGAGATTGAGCTTGGCCTCGACGTTGCCACGAAGTGAGTGATCTAGAATGGTACTAAGATCCACATCCAGATTTTGCCACACTGCCACTTCCTTGGCTTTTGGCCACTTGATCGCTTGTCTCCGCCCTGGCTCTCTTCTTTCCCCTCTACAACCTGGCCCTTGGTTATCAGGCCCAAATGATGTGCTCTCCGCTAGACCACCCTCAACAGGATCACTCTCCACAATTAGATCTCCTCCCTCTACTTCCTGCTCCCTCTCCTCAGCTGTGGATCCCTCAGCACTGTGGTGTGTAACCCGGCTCTGGAGGCCACTTGTCTTACCTGCAGCTTGTGCGGCAGTGCAATGCTGCTGGAGACTCTCTTCTACACACTTCATCTTTCCCTGATGGATCCGTAATCCTCTGAACGTGGTCTTCTTCTCCCACCCACACCTGCATTTCCTCAACCTCTTAGTCTCGTTGTCTATATTCGATCCAGTCGTTGCCGAGAAATCCGTCCGATTTGGCCCTTCTTCCATCCCGCCTCTCGGAGGGCCGCCGGGTTGTTTTCCTTTATGCGTTTTCGTAGTCAGGTTAAGGGTGTCCCCACGGGGACAAGTGGATTGGGTGACTAGCCTTCCACTCCCAGTGCAGACTTTCCTGCCGTCCGCCAGTCTTTCCTGGCCGCCAACTGCACTTTCACAGCAGTCACTGGAAACCAGATATTAGTTTAACATACAGGTAGATGGTGAAACCTGCAGGGCATTTCTGCCTGTCGCACCTCCACCGGTGCCTAAGAGATTGAGGTGTACTGCAGGTGTACATGCTGTGGAACACTACAAAGGGCATTAATGGGTCATCAGCTGGGGACCACCAGTCACGGATGTTTCGCTCCTTTAACCCCAGTACATCTCATGGTGGCGGAGCGATGGCAGGGATTTCTCCCTGCCACCCCCTGCTGATGCCCTAGATGGAGACTGGACCCCAATTCTTTGCCTTCCTTCTCAGCCACAGCCAGTAACTTCCTCTTTCAGCTTCTTCTGCCAGCTCTTTCATGGCTTTCCGGTGCCTTATACCTGTTGCACCCATGTCGCGGAGCAGACGAGAGGTTGAGGAGCCCACGAACCCCCGGCACCCCACCTCCACAGGGTATGTGACTGCCCTCCAACCAGCCTCCCTGCACTCTGCAGCCAGATCAGAGTATTTGGCCCGCTTCCGCTCATGGGCAGCTTCAAGTCCTCCTTCCCATGGGACTGTGAGCTCCACCATCAGGACCACCTTGCAAGCAGCAGACCACAGCACCAGATCTGGACGCAACGACGTTTCCACTATCTCCCTGGGAAACTGGAGCTGCTTCCCAAGGTCGACTGCTAGTGTCCACCCCTTGCCCGGTGTAAGGAGTCTTCCTGTGTCCTTCCGGTGGTGGGTGTTACCCCTCTCCCCAGCCCTCGCGAACTGGATGGAATGTGCGATTAGGGCCGGGGGCCTGCTA
>NW_024121211.1:7060050-7089093 GCF_016745375.1 Pimephales promelas | reverse complement strand
GACCACCAGTCACGGATGTTTCGCTCCTTTAACCCCAGTACATCTCATTGGTGGCGGAGCGATGGCAGGGATTTCTCCCTGCCACCCCCTGCTGATGCCCTAGATGGAGACTGGACCCCAATTCTTTTGCCTTCCTTCTCAGCCACAGCCAGTAACTTCCTCTTTCAGCTTCTTCTGCCAGCTCTTTCATGGCTTTCCGGTGCCTTATACCTGTTGCACCCATGTCGCGGAGCAGACGAGAGGTTGAGGAGCCCACGAACCCCCGGCACCCCACCTCCACAGGGTATGTGACTGCCTCCAACCAGCCTCCCTGCACTCTGCAGCCAGATCAGAGTATTTGGCCCGCTTCCGCTCATGGGCAGCTTCAAGTCCTCCTTCCCATGGACTGTGAGCTCCACCATCAGGACCACCTTGCAAGCAGCAGACCACAGCACCAGATCTGGACGCAACGACGTTTCCACTATCTCCCTGGGAAACTGGAGCTGCTTCCCAAGGTCGACTGCTAGTGTCCACCCCTTGCCGGTGTAAGGAGTCTTCCTGTGTCCTTCCGGTGGTGGGTGTTACCCCTCTCCCCAGCCCTCGCGAACTGGATGGAATGTGCGATTAGGGCCGGGGGCCTGCTATTCGCTTCCTGCCTACATGTTTCCACTACCTCAGCGAGCTTCTTCAGCACCAGGTCGTGCCTCCACCTGTAGCGCCCCTGTGCCAACGCTGTTTTGCAGCCAGACATGATGTGTTGGAAGCTCGCATTAGCAGTGCTGCACAGGAGGCAAGATTCCTCATTGCCGAACCATCGGTGGAGGTTGCGGGGCAAGGTAAGGTGTCATATGCTGCTCTGACAAGAAAACTTAGCCTGGCCTGAGGAATCTTCCATACATCAGACCAAGCCAGCTGCCTGTCTAGAACGCCTTCCCACGACAGCCAGCCTCCCTGTTGGCCCTGGGACACTGCTTTGATGGTAAGCCTCTCGTGTTCAGCTCTCATCACCTCTGCTGCCACCATTGCCTTCCTCTCTTCTTTGGATGCATTCGACCAGAAGAGGGGGCCTGTCCCCACCCGACGCCTGCCCGGCCGTCCTGTACTCTGCCAAGCACTTCCCTGTGTTGCAGCCTACTTATTGCCAGGTCCACTTCCTCCTTGGCCCTCCATTTCCTCCCGGTTAGAACCTGGGCATCCGCAGCTCTCACCAGAGGGTCAGTGGACTCTCTTAGTTCCATGATCAACCGCACCTTCTTCCTGTTTATATCCCCCGCTGATGGAACGTAGGGGCAGCTGAAGCTTGGTCTTGCCAAAGAGACCTACATCAGAAAGGCATCTTGGTAGCCCGAGCCATTTCCTTATGTACGAGTTTGCCAAACTATCCAACTTGCACACTGTGGAGGAGGGAACTTCACTCATCTTGAGTGGCCACATTATTCTTTGGTACAGTGTGAATTGGTAACACCACACCTTGTATTTGCCTGGGAGCTGACTGAGGTTGATCCTGGAAAGGCCATCTGCCAACTGCTTCTTCACGGCGTTCCCCATCTGTTTATCCGTAAGGTCTGCAGAGTAAGTTCGGCCGAGGCTCCGGACAGGCTGGCTTGACAACAAGGGGATTTCCTCACCGCCAGCGCTAAAGATGGTGCGGTCACTCCTGACCCTTTCTGAAGGGACAAGCTTCGTGACTTTGAGGGTTTGATTCTCATTCTTGCCCACTCCACAAGTTCGTCAAACCTCTTGAGCAGTCTCACAGTGCATGGAGCTGTCTGGAGAATGGTGGTAACGTCATCCATGTACCCTCTCAGGGGGTAGCCTTTGGCCTGATGGCAACTTCACTCCTCCAACCACCTGCCTTGCCCCAATGAGGATGATCTCAAATGCTGCTACAAACAAAATTGGGGAGATTGAGCACCCCATGGCAATGCCAACTTCAAGTCGTTGCCACTTTGTGGTGAAGTCTTCGTGTGTGCAGCATATCTGGATGTCCTCAAAGTATCTGGATATCAATACTTTACAGGGATCAGGGATATAGAAGAAGTCCAGGGCGTATGTAATAAGTTGGTGGGGAACAGACCCGTAGGCGTTGGCAAGATCTAACCAGACGACATGCAGATCGCCCTTCTCCCTCTTCGCCCTCTGAATCTGTTCCCATATCACCGAGGAATGTTCAACACACCCTGGAAAGCCTGGTATGCCCGCCTTCTGACAGCTGGTGTCTATAAATCCGTTACGCGTAAGAAACGAGGTCATCCTCTTGGCCATGATGGAAAAGAATATCTTTCCTTCTACGTTTAGAAGGGCTATGTTCCTAAACTGGTCGATATCCTTTGAGTCTTGCTCCTTGGGAATGAGGACAGACAGGGCTCTCCGCCACTCTACGGGGACAACTTCTTTTTTCCATGCTGCTCCTAGGAGTTTCCACAGGATCCTCTGCACACCGGGACAATGCTTGTACAGTTTGTAGGGTATTCCATTGGGGCCTGGTGCTGAGGCGGCTCTAGCCTTCCGAATGATATCTGCGACCTCACTGAGTTTCGGGGGTGCAGTATTAAAGGGCACAGCTGGGGGGCTGGGCGAGGAACATACCCCGGGGAACCCAGAGGAATCAGTCTATCAGCATCACTGAGCTGCTGACTGAAATGCCTTTCCAGCTCCTCCTTTGTTGTCTCCAACTTCCCACTCCTCCTATCCTCCAGCAGCTGCCTTGCATGCTTGAAGGGATTCTTGAAGAAATCACTCCTCTCTTTCTCCTTTCGTTTCCTGCGCTTACGAATGCGCTCAGCCCTTCGCAAGCCAGCCAGGCTCTCCTTCACGTCTTTCCACAGTGATTTCAGACCTTCTTTCTCCTCTTCCTCAGCTTTCCTCCACTGCTTTCGCAGCTGGCGCCGCCTCTTCACCAACTGCTCAATCTGTTGTTCCCTCCTTCCTTTCGGCCTTGGGCCTGCGCATTTCTTCCCCGAGATTATTCCGAACCTGCCTCTACACTCTTCATACAAGATGTCTCCGATGAGATTGAGCTTGGCCTCGACGTTGCCACGAAGTGAGTGATCTAGAATGGTACTAAGATCCACATCCAGATTTTGCCACACTGCCACTTCCTTGGCTTTTGGCCACTTGATCGCTTGTCTCCGCCCTGGCTCTCTTCTTTCCCCTCTACAACCTGGCCCTTGGTTATCAGGCCCAAATGATGTGCTCTCCGCTAGACCACCCTCAACAGGATCACTCTCCACAATTAGATCTCCTCCCTCTACTTCCTGCTCCCTCTCCTCAGCTGTGGATCCCTCAGCACTGTGGTGTGTAACCCGGCTCTGGAGGCCACTTGTCTTACCTGCAGCTTGTGCGGCAGTGCAATGCTGCTGGAGACTCTCTTCTACACACTTCATCTTTCCCTGATGGATCCGTAATCCTCTGAACGTGGTCTTCTTCTCCCACCCACACCTGCATTTCCTCAACCTCTTAGTCTCGTTGTCTATATTCGATCCAGTCGTTGCCGAGAAATCCGTCCGATTTGGCCCTTCTTCCATCCCGCCTCTCGGAGGGCCGCCGGGTTGTTTTCCTTTATGCGTTTTCGTAGTCAGGTTAAGGGTGTCCCCACGGGGACAAGTGGATTGGGTGACTAGCCTTCCACTCCCAGTGCAGACTTTCCTGCCGTCCGCCAGTCTTTCCTGGCCGCCAACTGCACTTTCACAGCAGTCACTGGAAACCAGATATTAGTTTAACATACAGGTAGATGGTGAAACCTGCAGGGCATTTCTGCCTGTCGCACCTCCACCGGTGCCTAAGAGATTGAGGTGTACTGCAGGTGTACATGCTGTGGAACACTACAAAGGGCATTAATGGGTCATCAGCTGGGGACCACCAGTCACGGATGTTTCGCTCCTTTAACCCCAGTACATCTCATGGTGGCGGAGCGATGGCAGGGATTTCTCCCTGCCACCCCCTGCTGATGCCCTAGATGGAGACTGGACCCCAATTCTTTGCCTTCCTTCTCAGCCACAGCCAGTAACTTCCTCTTTCAGCTTCTTCTGCCAGCTCTTTCATGGCTTTCCGGTGCCTTATACCTGTTGCACCCATGTCGCGGAGCAGACGAGAGGTTGAGGAGCCCACGAACCCCCGGCACCCCACCTCCACAGGGTATGTGACTGCCCTCCAACCAGCCTCCCTGCACTCTGCAGCCAGATCAGAGTATTTGGCCCGCTTCCGCTCATGGGCAGCTTCAAGTCCTCCTTCCCATGGGACTGTGAGCTCCACCATCAGGACCACCTTGCAAGCAGCAGACCACAGCACCAGATCTGGACGCAACGACGTTTCCACTATCTCCCTGGGAAACTGGAGCTGCTTCCCAAGGTCGACTGCTAGTGTCCACCCCTTGCCCGGTGTAAGGAGTCTTCCTGTGTCCTTCCGGTGGTGGGTGTTACCCCTCTCCCCAGCCCTCGCGAACTGGATGGAATGTGCGATTAGGGCCGGGGGCCTGCTATTCGCTTCCTGCCTACATGTTTCCACTACCTCAGCGAGCTTCTTCAGCACCAGGTCGTGCCTCCACCTGTAGCGCCCCTGTGCCAACGCTGTTTTGCAGCCAGACATGATGTGTTGGAAGCTCGCATTAGCAGTGCTGCACAGGAGGCAAGATTCCTCATTGCCGAACCATCGGTGGAGGTTGCGGGGGCAAGGTAAGGTGTCATATGCTGCTCTGACAAGAAAACTTAGCCTGGCCTGAGGAATCTTCCATACATCAGACCAAGCCAGCTGCCTGTCTAGAACGCCTTCCCACGACAGCCAGCCTCCCTGTTGGCCCTGGGACACTGCTTTGATGGTAAGCCTCTCGTGTTCAGCTCTCATCACCTCTGCTGCCACCATTGCCTTCCTCTCTTCTTTGGATGCATTCGACCAGAAGAGGGGGGCCTGTCCCCACCCGACGCCTGCCCGGCCGTCCTGTACTCTGCCAAGCACTTCCCTGTGTTGCAGCCTACTTATTGCCAGGTCCACTTCCTCCTTGGCCCTCCATTTCCTCCCGGTTAGAACCTGGGCATCCGCAGCTCTCACCAGAGGGTCAGTGGACTCTCTTAGTTCCATGATCAACCGCACCTTCTCCTGTTTATATCCCCCGCTGATGGAACGTAGGGGCAGCTGAAGCTTGGTCTTGCCAAAGAGACCTACATCAGAAAGGCATCTTGGTAGCCCGAGCCATTTCCTTATGTACGAGTTTGCCAAACTATCCAACTTGCACACTGTGGAGGAGGGAACTTCACTCATCTTGAGTGGCCACATTATTCTTTGGTACAGTGTGAATTGGTAACACCACACCTTGTATTTGCCTGGGAGCTGACTGAGGTTGATCCTGGAAAGGCCATCTGCCAACTGCTTCTTCACGGCGTTCCCCATCTGTTTATCCGTAAGGTCTGCAGAGTAAGTTCGGCCGAGGCTCCGGACAGGCTGGCTTGACAACAAGGGGATTTCCTCACCGCCAGCGCTAAAGATGGTGCGGTCACTCCTGACCCCTTTCTGAAGGGACAAGCTTCGTGACTTTGAGGGTTTGATTCTCATTCTTGCCCACTCCACAAGTTCGTCAAACCTCTTGAGCAGTCTCACAGTGCATGGAGCTGTCTGGAGAATGGTGGTAACGTCATCCATGTACCCTCTCAGTGGGGGTAGCCTTTGGCCTGATGGCAACTTCACTCCTCCAACCACCTGCCTTGCCCCAATGAGGATGATCTCAAATGCTGCTACAAACAAAATTGGGGAGATTGAGCACCCCATGGCAATGCCAACTTCAAGTCGTTGCCACTTTGTGGTGAAGTCTTCGTGTGTGCAGCATATCTGGATGTCCTCAAAGTATCTGGATATCAATACTTTACAGGGATCAGGGATATAGAAGAAGTCCAGGGCGTATGTAATAAGTTGGTGGGGAACAGACCCGTAGGCGTTGGCAAGATCTAACCAGACGACATGCAGATCGCCCTTCTCCCTCTTCGCCCTCTGAATCTGTTCCCATATCACCGAGGAATGTTCAACACACCCTGGAAAGCCTGGTATGCCCGCCTTCTGACAGCTGGTGTCTATAAATCCGTTACGCGTAAGAAACGAGGTCATCCTCTTGGCCATGATGGAAAAGAATATCTTTCCTTCTACGTTTAGAAGGGCTATGTTCCTAAACTGGTCGATATCCTTTGAGTCTTGCTCCTTGGGAATGAGGACAGACAGGGCTCTCCGCCACTCTACGGGGACAACTTCTTTTTTCCATGCTGCTCCTAGGAGTTTCCACAGGATCCTCTGCACACCGGGACAATGCTTGTACAGTTTGTAGGGTATTCCATTGGGGCCTGGTGCTGAGGCGGCTCTAGCCTTCCGAATGATATCTGCGACCTCACTGAGTTTCGGGGGTGCAGTATTAAAGGGCACAGCTGGGGGGGCTGGGCGAGGAACATACCCCGGGGAACCCAGAGGAATCAGTCTATCAGCATCACTGAGCTGCTGACTGAAATGCCTTTCCAGCTCCTCCTTTGTTGTCTCCAACTTCCCACTCCTCCTATCCTCCAGCAGCTGCCTTGCATGCTTGAAGGGATTCTTGAAGAAATCACTCCTCTCTTTCTCCTTTCGTTTCCTGCGCTTACGAATGCGCTCAGCCCTTCGCAAGCCAGCCAGGCTCTCCTTCACGTCTTTCCACAGTGATTTCAGACCTTCTTTCTCCTCTTCCTCAGCTTTCCTCCACTGCTTTCGCAGCTGGCGCCGCCTCTTCACCAACTGCTCAATCTGTTGTTCCCTCCTTCCTTTCGGCCTTGGGCCTGCGCATTTCTTCCCCGAGATTATTCCGAACCTGCCTCTACACTCTTCATACAAGATGTCTCCGATGAGATTGAGCTTGGCCTCGACGTTGCCACGAAGTGAGTGATCTAGAATGGTACTAAGATCCACATCCAGATTTTGCCACACTGCCACTTCCTTGGCTTTTGGCCACTTGATCGCTTGTCTCCGCCCTGGCTCTCTTCTTTCCCCTCTACAACCTGGCCCTTGGTTATCAGGCCCAAATGATGTGCTCTCCGCTAGACCACCCTCAACAGGATCACTCTCCACAATTAGATCTCCTCCCTCTACTTCCTGCTCCCTCTCCTCAGCTGTGGATCCCTCAGCACTGTGGTGTGTAACCCGGCTCTGGAGGCCACTTGTCTTACCTGCAGCTTGTGCGGCAGTGCAATGCTGCTGGAGACTCTCTTCTACACACTTCATCTTTCCCTGATGGATCCGTAATCCTCTGAACGTGGTCTTCTTCTCCCACCCACACCTGCATTTCCTCAACCTCTTAGTCTCGTTGTCTATATTCGATCCAGTCGTTGCCGAGAAATCCGTCCGATTTGGCCCTTCTTCCATCCCGCCTCTCGGAGGGCCGCCGGGTTGTTTTCCTTTATGCGTTTTCGTAGTCAGGTTAAGGGTGTCCCCACGGGGACAAGTGGATTGGGTGACTAGCCTTCCACTCCCAGTGCAGACTTTCCTGCCGTCCGCCAGTCTTTCCTGGCCGCCAACTGCACTTTCACAGCAGTCACTGGAAACCAGATATTAGTTTAACATACAGGTAGATGGTGAAACCTGCAGGGCATTTCTGCCTGTCGCACCTCCACCGGTGCCTAAGAGATTGAGGTGTACTGCAGGTGTACATGCTGTGGAACACTACAAAGGGCATTAATGGGTCATCAGCTGGGGACCACCAGTCACGGATGTTTCGCTCCTTTAACCCCAGTACATCTCATGGTGGCGGAGCGATGGCAGGGATTTCTCCCTGCCACCCCCTGCTGATGCCCTAGATGGAGACTGGACCCCAATTCTTTGCCTTCCTTCTCAGCCACAGCCAGTAACTTCCTCTTTCAGCTTCTTCTGCCAGCTCTTTCATGGCTTTCCGGTGCCTTATACCTGTTGCACCCATGTCGCGGAGCAGACGAGAGGTTGAGGAGCCCACGAACCCCCGGCACCCCACCTCCACAGGGTATGTGACTGCCCTCCAACCAGCCTCCCTGCACTCTGCAGCCAGATCAGAGTATTTGGCCCGCTTCCGCTCATGGGCAGCTTCAAGTCCTCCTTCCCATGGGACTGTGAGCTCCACCATCAGGACCACCTTGCAAGCAGCAGACCACAGCACCAGATCTGGACGCAACGACGTTTCCACTATCTCCCTGGGAAACTGGAGCTGCTTCCCAAGGTCGACTGCTAGTGTCCACCCCTTGCCCGGTGTAAGGAGTCTTCCTGTGTCCTTCCGGTGGTGGGTGTTACCCCTCTCCCCAGCCCTCGCGAACTGGATGGAATGTGCGATTAGGGCCGGGGGCCTGCTATTCGCTTCCTGCCTACATGTTTCCACTACCTCAGCGAGCTTCTTCAGCACCAGGTCGTGCCTCCACCTGTAGCGCCCCTGTGCCAACGCTGTTTTGCAGCCAGACATGATGTGTTGGAAGCTCGCATTAGCAGTGCTGCACAGGAGGCAAGATTCCTCATTGCCGAACCATCGGTGGAGGTTGCGGGGGCAAGGTAAGGTGTCATATGCTGCTCTGACAAGAAAACTTAGCCTGGCCTGAGGAATCTTCCATACATCAGACCAAGCCAGCTGCCTGTCTAGAACGCCTTCCCACGACAGCCAGCCTCCCTGTTGGCCCTGGGACACTGCTTTGATGGTAAGCCTCTCGTGTTCAGCTCTCATCACCTCTGCTGCCACCATTGCCTTCCTCTCTTCTTTGGATGCATTCGACCAGAAGAGGGGGGCCTGTCCCCACCCGACGCCTGCCCGGCCGTCCTGTACTCTGCCAAGCACTTCCCTGTGTTGCAGCCTACTTATTGCCAGGTCCACTTCCTCCTTGGCCCTCCATTTCCTCCCGGTTAGAACCTGGGCATCCGCAGCTCTCACCAGAGGGTCAGTGGACTCTCTTAGTTCCATGATCAACCGCACCTTCTCCTGTTTATATCCCCCGCTGATGGAACGTAGGGGCAGCTGAAGCTTGGTCTTGCCAAAGAGACCTACATCAGAAAGGCATCTTGGTAGCCCGAGCCATTTCCTTATGTACGAGTTTGCCAAACTATCCAACTTGCACACTGTGGAGGAGGGAACTTCACTCATCTTGAGTGGCCACATTATTCTTTGGTACAGTGTGAATTGGTAACACCACACCTTGTATTTGCCTGGGAGCTGACTGAGGTTGATCCTGGAAAGGCCATCTGCCAACTGCTTCTTCACGGCGTTCCCCATCTGTTTATCCGTAAGGTCTGCAGAGTAAGTTCGGCCGAGGCTCCGGACAGGCTGGCTTGACAACAAGGGGATTTCCTCACCGCCAGCGCTAAAGATGGTGCGGTCACTCCTGACCCCTTTCTGAAGGGACAAGCTTCGTGACTTTGAGGGTTTGATTCTCATTCTTGCCCACTCCACAAGTTCGTCAAACCTCTTGAGCAGTCTCACAGTGCATGGAGCTGTCTGGAGAATGGTGGTAACGTCATCCATGTACCCTCTCAGTGGGGGTAGCCTTTGGCCTGATGGCAACTTCACTCCTCCAACCACCTGCCTTGCCCCAATGAGGATGATCTCAAATGCTGCTACAAACAAAATTGGGGAGATTGAGCACCCCATGGCAATGCCAACTTCAAGTCGTTGCCACTTTGTGGTGAAGTCTTCGTGTGTGCAGCATATCTGGATGTCCTCAAAGTATCTGGATATCAATACTTTACAGGGATCAGGGATATAGAAGAAGTCCAGGGCGTATGTAATAAGTTGGTGGGGAACAGACCCGTAGGCGTTGGCAAGATCTAACCAGACGACATGCAGATCGCCCTTCTCCCTCTTCGCCCTCTGAATCTGTTCCCATATCACCGAGGAATGTTCAACACACCCTGGAAAGCCTGGTATGCCCGCCTTCTGACAGCTGGTGTCTATAAATCCGTTACGCGTAAGAAACGAGGTCATCCTCTTGGCCATGATGGAAAAGAATATCTTTCCTTCTACGTTTAGAAGGGCTATGTTCCTAAACTGGTCGATATCCTTTGAGTCTTGCTCCTTGGGAATAAGGACAGACAGGGCTCTCCGCCACTCTACGGGGACAACTTCTTTTTTCCATGCTGCTCCTAGGAGTTTCCACAGGATCCTCTGCACACCGGGACAATGCTTGTACAGTTTGTAGGGTATTCCATTGGGGCCTGGTGCTGAGGCGGCTCTAGCCTTCCGAATGATATCTGCGACCTCACTGAGTTTCGGGGGTGCAGTATTAAAGGGCACAGCTGGGGGGGCTGGGCGAGGAACATACCCCGGGGAACCCAGAGGAATCAGTCTATCAGCATCACTGAGCTGCTGACTGAAATGCCTTTCCAGCTCCTCCTTTGTTGTCTCCAACTTCCCACTCCTCCTATCCTCCAGCAGCTGCCTTGCATGCTTGAAGGGATTCTTGAAGAAATCACTCCTCTCTTTCTCCTTTCGTTTCCTGCGCTTACGAATGCGCTCAGCCCTTCGCAAGCCAGCCAGGCTCTCCTTCACGTCTTTCCACAGTGATTTCAGACCTTCTTTCTCCTCTTCCTCAGCTTTCCTCCACTGCTTTCGCAGCTGGCGCCGCCTCTTCACCAACTGCTCAATCTGTTGTTCCCTCCTTCCTTTCGGCCTTGGGCCTGCGCATTTCTTCCCCGAGATTATTCCGAACCTGCCTCTACACTCTTCATACAAGATGTCTCCGATGAGATTGAGCTTGGCCTCGACGTTGCCACGAAGTGAGTGATCTAGAATGGTACTAAGATCCACATCCAGATTTTGCCACACTGCCACTTCCTTGGCTTTTGGCCACTTGATCGCTTGTCTCCGCCCTGGCTCTCTTCTTTCCCCTCTACAACCTGGCCCTTGGTTATCAGGCCCAAATGATGTGCTCTCCGCTAGACCACCCTCAACAGGATCACTCTCCACAATTAGATCTCCTCCCTCTACTTCCTGCTCCCTCTCCTCAGCTGTGGATCCCTCAGCACTGTGGTGTGTAACCCGGCTCTGGAGGCCACTTGTCTTACCTGCAGCTTGTGCGGCAGTGCAATGCTGCTGGAGACTCTCTTCTACACACTTCATCTTTCCCTGATGGATCCGTAATCCTCTGAACGTGGTCTTCTTCTCCCACCCACACCTGCATTTCCTCAACCTCTTAGTCTCGTTGTCTATATTCGATCCAGTCGTTGCCGAGAAATCCGTCCGATTTGGCCCTTCTTCCATCCCGCCTCTCGGAGGGCCGCCGGGTTGTTTTCCTTTATGCGTTTTCGTAGTCAGGTTAAGGGTGTCCCCACGGGGACAAGTGGATTGGGTGACTAGCCTTCCACTCCCAGTGCAGACTTTCCTGCCGTCCGCCAGTCTTTCCTGGCCGCCAACTGCACTTTCACAGCAGTCACTGGAAACCAGATATTAGTTTAACATACAGGTAGATGGTGAAACCTGCAGGGCATTTCTGCCTGTCGCACCTCCACCGGTGCCTAAGAGATTGAGGTGTACTGCAGGTGTACATGCTGTGGAACACTACAAAGGGCATTAATGGGTCATCAGCTGGGGACCACCAGTCACGGATGTTTCGCTCCTTTAACCCCAGTACATCTCATGGTGGCGGAGCGATGGCAGGGATTTCTCCCTGCCACCCCCTGCTGATGCCCTAGATGGAGACTGGACCCCAATTCTTTGCCTTCCTTCTCAGCCACAGCCAGTAACTTCCTCTTTCAGCTTCTTCTGCCAGCTCTTTCATGGCTTTCCGGTGCCTTATACCTGTTGCACCCATGTCGCGGAGCAGACGAGAGGTTGAGGAGCCCACGAACCCCCGGCACCCCACCTCCACAGGGTATGTGACTGCCCTCCAACCAGCCTCCCTGCACTCTGCAGCCAGATCAGAGTATTTGGCCCGCTTCCGCTCATGGGCAGCTTCAAGTCCTCCTTCCCATGGGACTGTGAGCTCCACCATCAGGACCACCTTGCAAGCAGCAGACCACAGCACCAGATCTGGACGCAACGACGTTTCCACTATCTCCCTGGGAAACTGGAGCTGCTTCCCAAGGTCGACTGCTAGTGTCCACCCCTTGCCCGGTGTAAGGAGTCTTCCTGTGTCCTTCCGGTGGTGGGTGTTACCCCTCTCCCCAGCCCTCGCGAACTGGATGGAATGTGCGATTAGGGCCGGGGGCCTGCTATTCGCTTCCTGCCTACATGTTTCCACTACCTCAGCGAGCTTCTTCAGCACCAGGTCGTGCCTCCACCTGTAGCGCCCCTGTGCCAACGCTGTTTTGCAGCCAGACATGATGTGTTGGAAGCTCGCATTAGCAGTGCTGCACAGGAGGCAAGATTCCTCATTGCCGAACCATCGGTGGAGGTTGCGGGGGCAAGGTAAGGTGTCATATGCTGCTCTGACAAGAAAACTTAGCCTGGCCTGAGGAATCTTCCATACATCAGACCAAGCCAGCTGCCTGTCTAGAACGCCTTCCCACGACAGCCAGCCTCCCTGTTGGCCCTGGGACACTGCTTTGATGGTAAGCCTCTCGTGTTCAGCTCTCATCACCTCTGCTGCCACCATTGCCTTCCTCTCTTCTTTGGATGCATTCGACCAGAAGAGGGGGGCCTGTCCCCACCCGACGCCTGCCCGGCCGTCCTGTACTCTGCCAAGCACTTCCCTGTGTTGCAGCCTACTTATTGCCAGGTCCACTTCCTCCTTGGCCCTCCATTTCCTCCCGGTTAGAACCTGGGCATCCGCAGCTCTCACCAGAGGGTCAGTGGACTCTCTTAGTTCCATGATCAACCGCACCTTCTCCTGTTTATATCCCCCGCTGATGGAACGTAGGGGCAGCTGAAGCTTGGTCTTGCCAAAGAGACCTACATCAGAAAGGCATCTTGGTAGCCCGAGCCAAGATCAAAATAATGCAAAGTATTTTTTCTTTAATGTTTAAACTAAGCAACAAGGAAAGCAGCAATTACCAAATTCAGATAAAATTGTATTAAATAAACAAATAATATGAAAATAACCTAAAGATATGACTAAATGTGCAAATAGTGATTGTGATACAACTGAAACAAAATGAAAACTCTTAATATAGTGACATGATAGTTAGTCTATTATAATATATTGGTCGGTATATTGTTTAGCCAGATATATCAGCCATCTTCGTTGAATGAATATACAAAATTAGTACATTTTTTTGAGATAAAATAGATGTACTTTGTAAATTTTGTACAAATTTGTTTTGTATCAGTATCTATAATCATAGTTATGTCTGTAGCTGTTATCATCTGCTATTGAAAACTGTAGAGTAACAAAGAAAGCAGCAATGAATGCGTTCAGAAAATCTTTGTGTTTATCTTGTCTCTCGTTCCCTCTTCATGGACACAGTCAGAGTGATGCAGAATGAAACGCTGACATGCCGGTGCTGGTAAATCTTTGTCACATCGGTTGTTTCCCCCCACATGTCTCAGAGAGCGCAGAATAAACAGACTGCTGTAGGTCTGGGATCAGACAAAGGGCACGGCTGAGAGCCGGGCGTCCCACGGGAGGGAGACGTAATGAGGAATCTTGCTCAGGAATGCAGAGCGAACACCCGAAGATCACATTTCACGGAGCCACAGGATGAGCCGAGAGAATGTTCACTAGTTCTCCTGCTGTTTAGGAATAATGGTATCTAGCTAGTTTCTGGACACAGAATGGACATTGACGTGTAAATGTGGGCAGTCATATGTTAATGTTTCAGGTTTTGGCAACCAAACACTGGAAACCACTGAGAACTCTTTAACAACCACATATCAACCAACCACAGCATCATGGTGGTCAGTTATTAAAAAAAAAAAATGTTGCAATAAAAAAAAGTCTGCAATAATCTGATCTCCGCTGTCAGGAAAAACAACAAAGTTGTACACCTACAGAAAAAAATATGTTTTAAGGAACTTTGGCTCGGATTTTATGCTCTATTTTTGGTGATGACTCAACTGGCATCGTATTGCTCAGAAGTTTCACTTCTTTGTGTCATTTCTAAAGCATTCTGTGCCAACATGTCCAAACTAAAGACCAGACCACAGAAATGTTATTCCAGTAGTTTGTAATTACAGAAAAAAATATTTTAAACGTGATTTTGTGAACTGCACTAAAAAAAGAGCAATTTTAATCAATCAAATTATTATTGAGATGTGCATAACAATCATCATCATCATCATCATAGAAGTTCATATCCAAAATGATGAAGATTTACTTCATTTCCATGACTTTTCCCAGACTGGAAACTACCGTTTTAAAATTCCCTGATAACAGGGAAAATACTGATGCAAGGTTGCTGAACAAGTCTGTGGTACTTTTTGTAAGCATTTAGTTTCATCAATAGAGAGTTTTAAAAAGTCTTAAACAAACCAATCAGCTCTGAGATTTGCAACAACTTTGATTTGACACAAAAAAGCATGTGAATTTTTTTTTTAAACCTAAGAGACAAGATATTATGAGAGAAAGTGCAATCCAATGAAACATTGTGAGTGACAATCCAATAAAATAAAAACGAGTGTAAAAACAATATATGTTATTTGCTAAATATTCAGTAGTTTAAAAATTTTGGGAATCTGACTCAATCATCCCATTCACAATTATTCGATTGGGAGTGGTAACTTATCTGTGGATTGCACTTCAGGAATAGATTGCTTTTTAACAAAATTAGGGCTTATGGCTAAGCAAATATCATTAATGTCCAACCTCGGAGCTCATGCTAAACAGTATCTCAATAAAAAAAATGTTTTAAGTAATTTTGATTTTAATTTTGAACCCTGATAATAATAATAATAATAATGGCTTTTTTTTTTTTACAATCACAAAAAGTGAATCCCAAGGGCTTTCTTCTGAGATTTTTTTCTTCTGTGTCACAGATTCTTAAATTAGCTATGCACTGACATTGTTCTCAAATGCTGTTGTTTTCTAAACTTCCTGGGGGGTGTGGCCTATGGAGCAGGCTGACCAATGAGCTTGCACCATCAAAAAAGGGTCACAGTGTCGACGGACAAGAGAAAAAACAAGCTAAAGAATGAGAGCTCTGCAAAATGCCCTGATGTGACAACACAAAGCACTGGTCAGCAGAATGAACGTCCTCAGAAACACATGCGTTCACCGATCCGTTACTTCATGTGAACCTTGACACTTAATATGTTCCTGCATTTGCTGCCAAATCAAGGGAGGTATGCATATGGTCTACATAAACAAGACATTTGCATAACTTCGAAGATAAACAACCTAGTAATGTCACGTCGCTACAGTTTGAAAAGAGATCTGTTCTCAGATTTACCAAGTCAGAGATCTCAATATGTAATCAATCATTTCTCATTGAAATTTCCAGTCCTATCCTCTAATGGCATGTTTACATGACCACAATGTCCAGTCCAGCATGAAATTCGCGTTTTTGTAGCTTAAAGACAATAGTATTGTTGTCAGAAAACCCCTTTACAAAAGTTTGCGTTTTCAGTCCCACGCCGTCGTTGTGTAAACAAACTGTCAAACTGCATAAAAAGTTTTGCGTTTTTTGTTAAAAATGGTGTTTAATGAATGCGCCCTAGCGGCAGCAATAATGATTTCGCAGCCAGTGTGGTCTACCAATAGCCTGGCATGCCAGACCTACATCAAGATGTTAGGTCTGGAAACTCATCATTGACGGGGCTCAATCCGGGGGGCGGGATAAACGGTTGTCTTTCAATGCAATTGGATAGCGCTACAACCAATCAGAGCAACGAAGAAGGTGACGGCTGAGTCCCATGCGTTTTCCCACCAGTTGGCCAGTGTTGGCAACAATAGAGAGCCTAAGTCCCTCCCCTTCCGGTCGACCACCATGGGACCTTATTTCGGAAAAATATTGAATGGTAGTTGAGAGACAACAAATATTTTGATCTCGTTTGAATTGTGTCCTGAATTACACACATGATGTTTGTCAATTTAAAAGATACATTTTAAAGTAAAGAAAGTCGCAGTTTGATGTAAAACCGTTGAGGTAGGCTATAAGACTGTGAAAATACGTAATTACAAAGACTACAAACCCCAAAGGCGCACATTTTCTCCCCCAATGAATGAAGCTAACTTTACTGAGGCTATTGTCTGTCATTGTTTCTACAGTCTTACGTTATAATCGTAACGCTACGCCGTCCTACCTGAGTGTTTTGTACAAGACTGCACACACACGAGCAGCGGATCTCACTCGTTGTTTCGCTTCCCGGGAGATGTAGTTCATAGAGTGATTTTCACATAAAACTAAATGTTACTCTTCTGTTGTATAACAAACTGTGACGTTTTTGACTTTCAGAATTATCTTTTATATTGACAAACATCATATGTGTAATTGAGGGCACAGTTCAGATGGAATAAAAAGATAAGTCGTCTCGCGCCATTGACTACCATTCATATTTTTTCCGAAATAACAGCCCATTCTCACCCCCAAGGCGTCACTTAACTGACGCCTTGGGAAGCATTTGGACATGCTTCAATATCTGACGCTTTAGGCGCCCTTTAGTGTCAGTAAGATGACGCACTAGGATCGCGTGTACCCTACCCCCACACCTAAACCTAACCGCGTCCTCTGACAGACGCTTTCCTTTAGCGTCAGTTAGATGACGCCGTAGGATCGCTAAAGGGCGCCTAAAACGTCAAATATTGAAGCATGGTCAAAGGTGACGCCTTGGGGTGAGAATGCGTTGGAAATAAGGCCCCATGAGCCGGAAGCGGAGGGGCGGGACTTAGGCTCTCTATTTTCAAAGGAAAGTAGCTAATTAAGGCCTTCCCTTAAAGTCACTAAATGTCACAATTAGCATATCAATGACGTCATCGCTAAGTTGGCAACACTACCAAAGACGTCTCAAAAACATGGTTTGAAATCGCTGGTGTTTACCTTGTAACCAGTCAGATCAACGTGTGATTTGACCGGAAGTTCTGTATCCCTACTTCGACTTCCGGAAGCAGGAAGTGTGACATTGGCCTGTAGATAAGATTAATTTTTTTTTTGTTACTTGAAATCAAATTAAAAACTCTATGCACCTGAACAGTTTGTTACACCAAGCACTGGACCAAATATTATATTAGTATTGTCAGTACAAGCCAAGGGGTGAACATGATTGTTCCTCCACATGATTTGTTGATCCTGGAACAACATTCCAATCAACCAATCATATTTGAGACACAAGTTTACAGTTTATGTCAAATTTAGGCTTAGAACCTGGATGAGGTGTTTTTAACATGATGTTATTCACCTATCATTTCCATAAAAGTTATGGGTAGGGTTAGATTTAGGGGTAAGGACTAAATTTTGGGACAGGAATGTTATTCAGGAACATGTCTTACTTGGCAAAATCACGGTGACCATAGACAAGGAGTCCACTCCATTTAAAAACCTGCACATTAGCTGGACTCAGCTGAAAAAAAAACACAGGTTTGTGTAATTTGAGTTTAGGAAACACAGTTTGTAATACCATAGGAGATAGAGCCGGTCTCAAATGATTGAAAAAAGGCAGAGTGAACCGACCGACAGCACATGACTACTTTGCACAGTCAAATCAATTTAACGTTTAAAAAACCCTGCATTTGTCCTCATGAGATATCCAATATAACTCAGAAATTACAAACCATTTATTGTTGAATCAATGCAATAAATGAGTGTATAGAGTCTGTGTGTGTTTTGTCGTAACCCCCGGGAATGTGTGTTTTTTTCTGTGATAAATGAGCGTGTCATGCAGCTCCATCTGGAAGCTGGTATCAGGGCAGAGGAACAGCAGGTAATGAATTGGGCAGGACAGGCACAAAAAACACGAGGTGACCTGAAGAGGCCCTTCCCACGCATTACACAGGATGACATTGCGTCTCGTTCTGTGATTACAGATGAGGAGCTGTTCTGAGCATGTTCAATGCATATCAAATAAAAGTTTGCACCAAAGTTTTAATAAAATAAAGTCGCGTTTGTTTGTGCATCAGATCTGAGACTAACAGCAAAGTAATGTAAACTTGGAAAGGGACAGCGATTTGCTAAAACATTCAAATTCAGGTACATAATGCGCCTAATTATATGACTTTAGTAGGCTAATCTTTTCCCCTCTTTTCTCTTTCTCTCTGCCGTCTAGATTTAAGGGGATTAAGCTCTTGCTCTCAATCGCTCAAGGCTTTGGCTTTTTACTGCAGGCTTTGGTCCAACCCTTCTTCACAGGGCGCTTAGACATGCATGATGTTTCCTGTCTCCTGAAGCTCAACAGGAAGCATCACTCACATGAGCTTCTGGCTGGACTCCAGAGGCCTGCAAAATGTCGCTAAAAAAGAAGCATTTAACTCTGTTTGCATGGATTATAATATCTCTTGTAGAATCACTGGCATTCCGAATCAAGCAATCGTGTTTGTAAAATTGTGTTAATCTTGATAAAACAGTGATTTAATGCTTATTAATAGTAATTTCATAAATATTTGGACAAAAATGGTAATAGATTTGAAATGGAAGCCTTACCATTGAAGATGCTCTGGATGGAGAACTTGACCTTCCAGGTCCCATTCAAAAAGTCTAATCATTGTGGTCCTTCACAATGCACTGAAAACTCACATTCGGGTCTTGGTTTGATTTTTATTTATAACCTTATTATGACCTTTCTTTTGCTATTTCAGGAATAGTTTTGGCTGTTTTAAAATTGTTTTAATGTTTTAATCGACCTGCAAAGCCTATATTATCAAACTTACCTTGCAATTGCTCGGCAAGTTTTAAATCTTGTTCTTCCTGCTCAATAAGTGAAAAATATTCTCTTTTTTGTAGTCAAAATCAGCATGAAAAGGAAGTTGCGGCTGTTATTCTTCATTATATCAAGGGAAATGCCTTCTCAAACAAGAAAAAATGTAGGGCGGGATTTGATTGTGTCCATAAGGGAATTGATTGGATGGTTGAGTGGTTGTGGTTTGTTATTGGTCGATCTTGTTTAAGTGACAGGTTGCCCCGACCCTCACACCAGAGGGAGGAGGAAGTTATTTTGATTAAAGATTACAAGGGCACATTAATTATTTATATATATTTTTATTTATAATGATGTGCACGAATGGATAGGCTTAAATCATTTATAATAAATGCTGAAATATTCTTTAAATAACAAGAATTGTCAATTTTGATTTCATGGTGATAAAGATTTTAAGAATTGTGTCAATACAGAAACTGAGACAATTGAAACGGAAAAATAAACCCACCCTCAGAAATTATAAAGACTCACAACTCACCCCTGTATTCACTATTTGGCTCATAAACAACACGAGGAGGCCATGACATTGGCTTGTCATAGGCTATATATATATAGACAGATATATCTATCTGTATATATGACAGATAGACAGATAAATAGATAGATAGATAGATAGATAGATAGATAGATAGATAGATAGATAGATAGATAGATAGATATGAGGTCTAATTTTACAGATTATCATTAATAATTCATATTCATATATATATATATAATATAATATAATATAATATAATAATATGATGTCTTATTAAGTTAAGCACTTAATAGAAGACATTAGAATATTTGTCAATCTATTTTTTTGCCATATACTGCAAGATTACAAACAATTATCACAGAATATGAAATATTCTTTCTCTGGTGCTTTAAATGTACAGCGTTTGGTTGGTGTTTATTAGTCTGTGTTGCAGACTTTCCAGCAGAGTTTGAGTGCACCGAAGGGAGGCTGTTTTGCTGTGTTTTGCTCCACTGCAGCTTCACCGCCCACATCATCCACAGTCTCCGCTTTCGGACGTCGAGAACAGAGCCGGTGTTGATTTTCTTCTCCAGGTTTCAGGTCTGACAGTAGTGACATCCACGTTTTTATTTACCGCTAATCTTCATGGGCAAGGTGTGGAGGCAGATGTACCCCCAATATACCTACTATTACCCCTACCTTCAAGCCAAGGTAACGTTACGAAAATCAGTTTTACCTCTTGTCTGATATCGCGTTTGTTGATGTGACCGGTGTGTATCGTGTTTTATTGGATATTGTGCGTTATGGATCGAGTGACGCTGTAGTAAGTTTGTTGCGTACTTGAGGTGATTTTTCGGGCGGACATTTTAAATCGTGTTTTTATCAGATATGAACTGTCAACTTCAGATATAACCTAATCGATGCTGTTGAGTGTACAGTGATCGTTTAAACTCTTTGTGGTCGTCGTTTTTTGGCGTTATTATATGTTTTGTTCGTTCTCTCTGCCAGTGAATTCCTGTGACGTGACATCGCGCGCTGGCTGAAGTCTGAACTCCAGCACTAGTGTTGTTGTGATCGACTCTCTTGTGAACTTGCCCATTTATCATGCTAGTTTATCCCCTTAAGTATCATTGTTGTGTTTTGTAGGACAATTAATCGTAGTTTAATTGTAAAAATGACTGAATGTGTACACAGTCATCATTATGCGGTCGACCGATATGGTTTCATATATGGGCGATATGGGTAACCAACATACAATTGTAGGCTACGAATCAAAATTGCTTGATTTTTAAATTAAATAAATACTTTTATTTTTTATGTATTTTTTTTTATTCTGAAAAACTGTTTCCAGTGGCTGATGCAGATATCTAGAGTAGGCTGGTTGATGGTAATAGCCTACTAGCCAAATTCAGAACTTAAACTATATTAAAATGTTTAATACATTTAATTAATATTAGCCTACATAATCTAAATAAATACTTGTTAAAAACAAAAATGACGCATATTCAATATCTTTACCAATCCATTGACAAGAAATTTTATCCATTGTTGTAAGAAATGAAAACTTTTTAAGTTCTTCAGCTACTTTACTCAAGTGGTGTCTGAGCAATAATCTTTTAGCTGTTGAAATAATATTTGATTGATCAGTCTTGTTCTGTCACAATGATATTCTTTTGAATTGTGCAATTATAATAATAGTGCCGGCAACTGAGCCAATAAGATTGTTTTTTTTTTTATTCAGACAATTTTGAGTAAATATTGTTTGAAAAAAAGTTTATTGTCCATTTTTATTCTCATGCATGCACCCTCCACTTTAGATATCAGTGTCTGCCATTAAAATTATGGCATATTGGTTGAGCAGTAATAAATACTGCTGTTTATCAGACATCACATCTGATCAATAATGGGTGGAGTGTATATGCATCCTGACTATGGCTATGGTAATTGGGTGTCATTTATCTAAGATCCAGTTCCTTTCTAATAACACAGCACAAAGCTTTATGAAAGCATTGATTTTATGACATCGAGGAAACATAGCCTAAATCTTAGCTAACCATTCAGTCAATCAAAGCATTGCAAAAGAACCTCACAGTTAATGCAATGGTCACTGTTTGACCTGACTGGTTTGCCTTGTTAATATTGATGTCTGCTGTCCGAGTCCTGGGAGTATCAGATCCTGAGCTTTCATGCTTTTATTCTTGAGCAAGGCCTCATATTTCACATATTTCACTCTTATCAAAGTCAATCTGACATATTTATGAGGGAAAACGACCTTGATTTATTGTAAAAAGTGGATGTTAGATGTATTCAGGTGGTTGGAGGCGAGAAGCCGAGTAATTGATGATCTGATCCAAATATTCAGGTGCATATTGAATGCACATTTTGATATTGCAAAGACAAAAGAGATTTGACTAATATGCACTGCAGAATCATGATGGGAAAGTAAACAGGATCAATTTTGCTAGACCCTAGGAAGCTTGTATATATGTTAACTTAATGTGGGGGCCGACAGTATATACAAAAGCATCCTGAAACTGCAAATACTGCCGTACTTATACAGGATAGAGTCCATTAACGCTTCATAAACTCTGCAATGAAGTGGCCTGACCACATTTATAGTCCACACCATTCATCCTCCTTCATTTCTTATTTTTTGTAATTAGATTTTCATTTTGTGTTCAGAAAATATCCAGCGTTTGTTTGTTGGCTGTTTTGCTATTTTTGGACACATGCCCTTGTAGGAGCTTGGAAGTTGAGATGCTTTTGTAAGATAAGCCTTGACAGGGGAGGAATGACCTTTTTTTATTATTATTGCTACAGCAACTTGATTTCTTTCAAGGCTGGAAGGAAGCCAGGAGCTTTTTTTCTTCATTTGAAAGCCGGATAGGTAGAACACATTTATATGGCGCTCTGCTCTGGCCTAACATACAGCTCAGACAACAAACCAATTATAGCATGTGAGCGCATTTGATTGTGATTAGCTGTAATTGAAGGGTCAACCTCACAAAACCTATCAAAAGCATGTTCCCATCATTCACACTTATATTTAGGACCATATTTCCTGCCAAATTCAATACTATAAAGCATTTGTACTACAGCCATTTTTTGATTAGGCGGCCTGTATTAAATTCAGTTATATTGTCATTGAACTATGCAAATTGGCAATGAGGTACAAATGTCAGTATAATTCAAGTGAATACCTATGGGTTTCGAATAGTGTGTGCAAATCTGGAAAGTGCAACAGAATGTGAAAAAGGTTATACTGAGGAGTTGTACACTGTAAAAAATATTTTCAAGATTTGTTGTCACAACATATTTTCTTTTGTCAAATCAACTTTATAATAATTTATTTAGTTGAGATAACTTATTATTTTGAGTTTCTGATGGTTAAATTACTATACTTCATTGTAGTAACTCACTTTTTCCAGTTCAATCAACTTAAAATTTTAAGGCAACCAGGTTACTTACTTTTTTAAGTTAAACCAACAAAAAAAAATTTACAGTGTAGTAATCACAACATTTTTTCTTTTGTCAAATCAACTTAAATAATTTATTTAGTTTAGATAACATATAATTTTGAGTTTCTGATGGTTAAATCAATCTCCTTCATTGTATTAACTCACTTTTTCCAGTTCAATGAACTTAAAATTTTAAGGCAACCAGGTTACTTACTTTTTTAAAGTTAAACCATCAATATTTTTTTACAGTGTATAGCATGTCATTTTTTTTTGCAAAAATATAAGGGGAAATACAAAATCCAGATCTGCTACACTCTAAAAAAAAATTATGTGTTGGATTTATGTCTGGCGTTTTTGCATCATACTTTTTAAGTAATCCCAACTTGGAATAAGTTTATTTAAAATTAACAAGAAAACCGTTGTTCTATGTACTTAAGTATTTGAGTTCACGCAACATTATTTACTTAAGTAATATATGTAATGTGATGCATACATTTTTAAGTAAAGAATGTTAAATGAACTCAAATATTGGAAAAGCTTTGAATGCTTTATTTGTTTGTGTTTATAAGTAATGCTTGTTCAGCTAAAGAATCGCACAGTAATGGGAGTTATGGACGATTTTTTGCACTGTTTAACTTAAAAAATTAAATAACTTGGTTAACTTAAAATTTTAAGTTGATTGAACTAGAAAAAGTGAGTTAAAACAATGAAGGAGATTGATTTAATCATCAGAAACTCAAAATAATAAGTTATCTGAACTGAGTAAATTATTTAAGTTGATTTGACAAAAGAAAAAATGTGGTGATGACAAATCTTGAAAATATTTTTTTACAGCTTAATTATCATGAGAATAATGCAACAATGTAACAAATGCAAATGGTGTTGGATTACCTTGCAAATGCCTAATTCCCTATTTTTTCCTGTGAAACATGTTTTTGTGAGATTCTCAGCATTCCGCACATTTTCTTGAGAATGCATGAGATGGACTATGAAGAATATGAGGAGCAACTAAACTGTAATAAATGTATTACAAGTCGAGACTGTCATCACCGGCGCATAACTGTTCATTAATAATATGAATAATAATTCAAAAGCGCCATTTTTTCCAAGTATTTCCATGGCTTGTAGGTGGGCTGTCCGTGTCAACATGAGCCTGTGATCGAGGGGTGGGTTTTAGCACATTAACTGCCATTGGACATTACACACACACACAGCCTGCAAACAAAGCCATTGTGAAAGGCCTGAAAAAGCCCTATACAATGTTTACAATACAGTCTGAAGAGTTGCCTGGCAGCGGAATGTACACAATTAACCAGCTCATTATGTGTGTGCCGGCCTGAAAGAATTCCAATTGTTCTCCTATGATAGTCATTCTGGGAACTTTTTGACATGAGGAAAATGAGGGACCAGCTCACAATAATAACCACCATGGTGGTGAAGCACTCTGCCAAGGGCCTGTCTCACAAACACAGGCGGAGAGCTCCCAAAGCCCTTCAGCTTAACTGACAAGGTCAATGAGACCCACACAGACTCGTCGTCTGGTATTAATAGACCTGCTTTGTTACTTTGTGTAAACAGGCAATTCAGTAAATGTGTAAGTAAATATGTGAAGATCGGATGGGGTAAAAATAGTTCTGCAGAGGCCTGTCGAATAGTGCCGGACACTGTGTGAATGAATGTATATATACCCAAATCTGTCAGCTGGTAGAGATTCTGCTTAAGTGGACAGGACGATTTTTTTTTTCCATGAAATATATAGTTCATTCATATACTATTTGTTTACTTGTGGAAACGATAAAGCTAAAGTGGCGGGCGTGACTGCAGTTCAACGTTAATACACAACTATTTAGTCTATTTTACAGAATATTTTTTGTGGTTTATCCATGTTCACCGTCAGAATTTAGAGACAAAACTAATATATATTAATGCTGTCAATCGATTACAAATGTTTAACTAATTAATCACATACGACTTAAAGGAGTAGTTCACTTTAAAAAAAACTTTTGCTGATAATTTACTCGCCCCCATGTCATCCGAGATGTCCATGTCTTTGTTTTGTTTTTCAGTCGAAAAGACATTAAGGTTTTTGATAAAAACATTGCAGGATTTGTCTCCATATAATGGACTTCAATGGGGTCCAAATGGTTCAAGGTCCAAATGAGAGTTTCAGTGGAGCTTCAAAGGGCTTTAAACGACACCAGACGATGAATAAGGGTCTTATCTAGCGAAACGATCGCTCATTTAAAAAAATAAATTAAAAGGTTTAAGTTTAAATACATCAAAGTATGATGTATATAACTTTAAGTGTCTTAAAATGAACGAATCTTTTTTCGAGTCATTTGGTTCATTCAAGGAAAGATTCGTTCATTTTGATGAATGAGTTCGAACAGGAGAGTCACAAATACGCATCACAGAACAGAGCAAGGCGACCATTTGAGCTTTTAAAACGTAAACTTTTTTATTAATTTTTTTAAATGACCTATCGTTTCATTAGATTAGACCCTTATTCATCGTCTGGAATCGTTTAAAGCCCTTTGAACAGTTTGTAGTTTGCACTGAAACTGTCTTTTAAACCTTGAACCGTTTGGTCCCCATTGAAGTCCATTAAGTGGAGAAAAATCCTGGAATGTTTTCATCAAAAACCTTAATTTCTCATAGACTGAAGAAAGAGAGACATGGACATCTTGGATGACATGGGGGTGAGTAAATTATCAGCAAAAGTTTTTTTTAAATGAACTTTAAGGTGCACATTTTTATTATGCATAACTATTTTTTTAAACAAAGTAGGCAGTGCGTACAGTGCATACTGTGCAGTATTCAGCAAGTAATAAGCTTAGATAGATAGATAGATAGATAGATAGATAGATAGATAGATAGATAGACCAGTCCTGCACACATCCATACTCTCTCTCTCTCTCGTTCTGTCACTGACTAACCATGTGAAAAGAGGCGTCTTCCTGTGCGACAGACACACACACATGTAAACACACTGCTGTCGTAGTGCCGTGACGAACTCAGAGCTGTCACTTTTGACGACTACAATGTGGCCCCCGTTGCGAAGATGGGGCCCTCGGTTTGAGCCAGACGGCAGAGGCAGGAAGGTATGTAGTCGACACTGTTTCAACAGCGCAGAACATTTAGCCTAATTTCTACTTTGCAAATGGACCGAGACAGAACAAGATTCTCTGGGAGGAAGTCGAGGGCTGAGATGTTTCTCCATTACAGGGAGAATGTCGAGAATGTGGTCTGGGCAAGCTCGCTCTAACGTGGCGCTTTTAGAGTTGCATGGGAGTTCAGAAGCTTCTCCGTGTGTTTTATGTGTGTCATAGGCACAGCAAGAGGCCGTGTGCATGTGCAAAGTCTGCATGGATTTATGCACATGCATGTGTGTTCACATGTTGGCAGGTTAGAGTGTGATTTGTAGCTCTGATAGCCTGTGGGGGAGGCTAGCGCTTTCCTCTTCATTTGTTTTCTCTGCACATTCAGCACGGACAGCTGTACCATGTCAAGCAGGGAGACAAGCAGTGCTTTCCTGTAGGTTTTCAAGCTCCTCTAGATCTTGTTAAACGTCCTTGGGTGTCATAAACCAGAAGTTCTTGACTGACTTTGTTTCTGGACTTGCAATGTCAACAAAAATGTCCCGAAATAGACGTAATTCACTTTCTTAATACAATTTCCTGGTCGTATTTTGCATGATATTCCAAAGGAATATGGAAAACAGCACGTTTGCCATTTTGTAGATATATTTAAGTAGCTCTTCCTCTGAGGTCGCCCTACAGGTTGGAAGCGGAATTGTCGTAAATAATTTAGCCTAGCGCATCCTACACACACTCGCTGTTTATCAGCGCTGGCTTTGGAATGAATGATGTCCACAGATGAAAGTATGATCTAATCAATGTGAGTGACATCAGAAACGAAGAAAAACCTAATAATGACCGTTTTAACGCTTGACGTAAAGCAAGTTAAATTTGTAGTTTTCTTTTGTCTCATTAGAACTACAGAAACGCGACCCGATCTGGCAATCTAATGCTGCGTTCAAGTCCTCCTGGGAAGTTCGTACGTACGAGGTGGGAAGTCGTGTTTACGACGTGAGGTGCGTTCAAGTCAGTTTCGTCGGAGCAAAATGGCGGTGTACCTTCTTTTAATGAATTACACGAAAATACAGCAAGGTTTGTTAACTCTGCTAATAAAAAAACAATGAAGAACAAAGAATGCGCATCAGGTGTGTTTTTCTTTTTATGTTTTTTATTAGCTTATGAAGCCTGTGTAAACTCTATCTTTAGGTATATATATTATAATGATATCATACAGTATGTTGTGCAGAGAGCTTGCTTTATAAATTAAAAAGCCTTACAATGTCAATGAGTAAACATTGAAATTCAATTAAAATGTACCGTCAACAGACGTTGAATGAACGTTTCTCACTGACACGCCCCCAACTCGTACAGATCGGGGCTTAAAGAAAATCCCGAGCTCCCCACTGGTATTTACGACATTGTGGTGGCGTTCAAGTGCGTTCAACTCGTAATTACGATCTATACGAGATGACTTGAACGCAGCATTACACAGCGTGGTTATAGCAGATATAGGACCAGGGTGCCTTCCACCCTGTTACGACTTGATAACGATTTTGGAAACATTATTTTAAGGTAAAAAATTGACCTTACGTAGTGTTGCTTTAAAGATGGCCATCTTTAAGCATGAGTGTTTTGATTTACATGAAATGGTAACACTTTTCAGTAAGAGTCCATTTGTAACTTACTAAGGCTAATGTAAGTATTCCTCATTGTTAATTTTAACATTTACTAATACATTTCATGCACTATGAAGTAACATTGAATGATCAAGGTATAATTAATATAGTTATATTTATATTTATATTTAAAAGGCACAGTGCAATTTCATGGTTCAGTACTTCTTCACATTTTTGTAGTAAAATTCAAAACTTTTTTATTTGTTATGTTTTCATTCAGTATACGGCAAAAATGTTTTTTATGCTATGCACTGAAAACCCCTTGGTTATGTTTAGGGGGGAGGGGGGTGGGGAGTTCGTGCGTATTACACGCCATAAAGTGCGTAGCAAATGCACGCGAAAAACGCGTACCTGTTTTTGGCGTATAAATGGCATTAGAAACGACACCGTGCGAACTTTCATGAGATCGGGCTCGACGTTCGTCTGTTATAAGACAACTTAGTTTGAATAAACGAGCGCTCCGAGACAGGGCCATGCTCTCATAAGCAAAGTATACTGAGGGCGTTCAGATATGTGCCTAAACCGTCAAAAAGCTGACACACTAATTTATCGAAAAGCCATTTTGGTAAATATCCTCGTAAACAGTCGGTTATGTCTTATAGTCAATATATAAACATTTTAGAAAGCGTGTGTGTAACAGTATATTGGATCTGTGCAGCTCTACTGTTGCAGTCATTACTTTTAGTCAAAGATCAAATTACTTTTGTATAGTTTTAAATAAGTATTAAGGCCAGTACACACTGGGACGAATATCAGCGCGTGTTATTCGTTAGCGTTTTCAACGCGTTTTTTGTGTTCACACCCAAACGATTTTCGCTGACGATGAGCCGAGTGAACATGCAAATTCATTCCCTGACATTAGATGGCGCCAATTTACCACTCCATATCAGTTTTCTTTTATCCAGATGTTTGTAGTCCCTGTCGCGTTTGTCATGTAGCCTAGTTCTTTAATGTTCTAGCACCAACGAGACCAGCAGATCAACATTCATCTTGAATTTGCATTTTGAGCACCCCTAAGTTGTGTTTTACTGTAACTTCAGAAGCTCCAAACACGTGAGCAAAAGCGCCAATCTCATTGGTTGGATAGTTTTTGACTCAGCGCGTCAAACTAAAAAAAAAAAAACACGAACCCGAGGCGTTTTTTATTTTTAAAAATGACGCTTTTACGCATGGCGTTTTATGCGTCGGTGTGCACACTCACATTGGCGCCCTTTGTTTAGCCACGAGGCGTTAAACGTTGGTAAATAACGTGTGCGAAATTCGTCCCGGTGTGAACAGGTCTTTATTCTAATCAAATGTAAAATAACACAGCTGTATTCCATTCCTGTTGTTGGCTACGTCTCTGAATACCACTGTTAGTACAGTAGTACATCTTCCGGAAAAACCTACGGCAATGTTTATTTAATTAGCTAGTATTTTTATTTTGTATTGCTTTTGTTTGCAATTAGTTTCTCTCTTGCTGACTGTTTACTTCCGTACTTGTTTTGAGGACTCTTTCTTAACTTGATAAAAATGAAAGGTTAAGCTTACCAATCTCTGTTTAAAAATGTGCTTTTATTTATTACAAAAAATAATGATTTTTAACACAACGGCACCCCATGCACTGCATATATACCCTTTTTAGGGCCCTTTTAATTTTTTTTTGCATGTTTAAAATCTAGTATGG
>NW_024121211.1:7036473-7056334 GCF_016745375.1 Pimephales promelas | reverse complement strand
CACAAGAGACAGACACTCTCACACACACACACAACGCACGCACGCACGCACTCACACACACACACACACACACACACACACACACACACACACACACACACACACACAATTCAGCTTGAATTTCCCCTCCATCAATGAAAAAAAAAAACAATCAACTAAGCAATAGCCCTCAATCTCCTTCTCGGAATAAAATGCACGCAGGACTCCTCTTCTGCCATCACACAGACCGAGCTGGGCAGTCCTCGTATATCACAGTGCAAGCACAGAACCAACGAGTAGCGCACCCTTCGGAACTTTTGCTTGTATTGTCTGAAAAATGCACTAAAACACCTAATTTAGATAAAATACAGAACAAACAATATTGAATCATTTCGAAGAAAGACATGACATACAGAGTCATACAAGGATTATATATATATATATATATGTGTGTATGTGTGTGTGTGTGTACAGTCATGGTCAGAATTGATATAATATGTTCAAAACTGGCTGTAAAAAATGAAATGAAATTAGGACATTATGAAATAAATGTTTTTCTCCAAAACCTTTTGGCCACAATTATTGGCACCCCCAGAATATTTTACGGGTAAAATATCTCTGAAGTATATTCCCATTAATATTCATTCCTTTTCATATTCATTACTTTATTTAGCACACCAGGGTGACTAGGAACATGACAGTGTCCAGCCATGACTTCTTGATTCACAGGAGTTTAAATATGAAGAAGCACAAAGGCCAAATCCCCTTCATCATCCACAACAATGAGTAAAACCAAAGAATATAGTTCTGATGTGCAGCAAAAGATTGTTGAGCTTCACAAAATAGAAAGTCGATGTAAGAAAATAGCTAAAGAGCTGAAAATGCCCATTTTGACCATCAAGGCAATAATTAAGAAGTTATTATTATAAGAAGTTATAATCAACTAAAGATGTTAGGAATCTGCCAGGAAGAGGATGTGTGTCTATATTATCTTAATGGACGGTGAGGGTGAAAGTTTGAGTGGCCAAACTTTTCAAGGATCACAGATGGAGAATTGCAGAGATTAGTTGAGTCTTGGGGTCAGAAAGCAAAAAGTAAAAAATAAATAAATAAATAAATAAAAACTTACATCACCACATGTTGTTTGGGAGGGTTTCAAGAAAAATCCTCCTCGCTCATCCAAGAACAAACTTAGCAAACTTAGTTAGTTAAACAAACTCAGATACATGGCATCGTGGATTCTATCAAATATCAACAGATAAAAAATCAAAACCTGACGGCTTCTGCTAGAAATCGTATAATGGGACGTGGTTGGATCTTCCATCAGGACAACAATCCAAAACATACATCAAAATTAACACAAAAATTAGTTACTGAGCACAAAAATGAAGCTTCTGCCATGACCGTCCCAGTATCCTGACCTGATGAGTGGAGTGAACTGAAGAGATGAAGCACAAACATGGATCTGGAGAGAGTCTGTATGGAGGTATGGTCTCTGAGCTTAGGTCAGGTGTTCTCCAAACTCATCAGGCATTATAGGAGAAGACTCTGGTATATTGGCAAAAGGAGATAGCAAAAAGCATTTAATAAACAGGTGCCAATAACTGTGGCCAAAGTGTTTTGGAGAAAAACATTTATTTCATAATGTGATTTACCCCCACTTTCAATTCTTTTACGTCAATGAAAGGTATGTATATCTATATAAGTTTGAAATATGTCTTCAAATAGAGCAGAAAGACGCAAATGAAGTAATGAAGTAATGAAGTTGATTGTTACATCCATTGCAAAAGAAATGTTGTTATATCAACATTAATATCAGATTATACTGTAAAAGTTACATTCATGAATGTAGGTATATGTTATTTTAGTCAACTATAACCTTAGTTGTTTTTATCATTTAGACAGCATAACTTTTTTAAAAATTAGTTTATGTTGTTCATAAATAAAGAAAAGTCTCTTTACAGACAAAGCCAATAACTTTGTTATTGGCTTTGTCTGTAAAGAGACTTTATTTATTATACAAAGTTATTGGCTTTGTATGTGAGACTTTTCTTTATTTATGAACAACATAAATAATTAAAAAAAAGTTATGCTGTCTAAATGATAAAAACAACTAAGGTTATAGTTGACTAAAATAACGTATAGTATTCACTACATTCATGAATGTAACTTTTACAGAACGATCTGATATTAAGGAACATTTCTTTTGCAATGGATGTAGCAATCAACTACATTACTACATCAATTTACGTCTTTCTGCTTTATTTGAAGACATATTTCAAGACTTAATTTGTTTAATGGCGAACTAAGACATCACTTTAAGACAATTCAAAGCCATTAACTCAAAAGAACAATTGTTAAAGCATAAATAATGCATGACTTACTGGCATCGAATCCATCGCCTGAAGTGAATAGGCTTGTTTGAGATGCGCCTCGCCTCGCCTGCAATGTAGTCGAGAGTAGGCGGCTGCAGTGAGGGGAGGAGTGAAAAAAGCGCAATAAAGCCGGACAGATCTCGGTTCTCGCAGTGAATCAGACACCTGTGAGATCAAAGGCGGATATCGCGGGATTAACGGGATTCACGCTCGTGCACGTGTTGCTAATAAACTGGATGTGATTTAAGTTCTGTTGCTTTTATATAAAAATAAATATAATGAACAAGACACCCAAAGTACTTGTTATTTAATTACATTCCAAATATGTGTTTATCAATCTTTTTCTTTAATACAGACGTGTTTTTATATAGCCTATTGTTTTAACAAAAATGAAATATAACCCATATGGCACTGTCAGAGAGTTTATTCACCCATACACATAAAACATGATATCAGTTTTAAAATCAAACATTTTAAAAGAGAACAATTCATCTGTTCTTTTATTTTTATTTTTTTTACTTTTTTATTAGAATGCAAGTTACAAACATAGCCTACAAGCACCACAATTCGTGAAACAAATAGGCCTATTATACAGCGACAAATAAATAAACATCAGAATAAAATTAATAATAAAATAAATAAATAAATCAAAATAAGCTTAGCTTAAATAGACAGACTTACAAACTTCATCATCTATAAAATGAGAGCTATTTTTCACTTGAACATTTTAGAGTAGGCCTAGTATATTTGAGTTACTGACTATAGCTTGCTTATTTTTAACCCGTTTAAGAGATTCACAATATATATCAGTTTCAATTTGAAAAAATTAAAAAATAAAACATGGCCTTGATTTGGAGAATTTAGCTTAATGAATATGGAATTTACCTTCATCACTGTTGTTTAAACCAATGAGCATTAAGCTGTGTCGTCAGCAAGTCGTTTCCCATCATGCTTTTGATCAGCGCAGTCGGTGGAGAGCAACTGCGCGCGACTGCAGAATCCGACCCTTCCGCCTTGCGCTCGCGAGAGTTTTTTGACATACGTCGGCATGACATCAGAGCCAGGCGGACCGTTCTCGGACACATTTCTAACCGGCATGCATCTCGCGCTGATCACCGGTGATCGATTCTGCGCAGAATTTGCTCATCTCAAACAAGCCTATTGTTATGAACTGCGTGCGCGTGCGCAAATGCCTGTAATTTGCGCGTGCGCACATGCTTGGTAACACAAACGTGACGTACAGACGTGACGTACATACGTGACGTGAATACGCGACGTCACCGCGCTACAGTCTGCAGCGAGGGGTATCTCTTCGGTTTAGGGATTTTTTTTCTGTCTCTTTCTGGACACAAGTGTGTCCTATTTGACCACAGCTGCTAAAAAAAAAGAAAAAAAAGAAAAAAAAAGTTTAATGAAACTTCCATTAAGCAATTGTTTTATTGCTTAAATTTTCAAAATAAAAAAATGTTTATAACATGCTAATAAGCTTAAATACATTCAGCTGCAGAAACAAACATAATTTAATTAGATTAAACTTCATTTTTAATAGTACATATACACATTTAAATTAATTTATAATAATATATGTGTATGTGTAAATGTACTGTAATTATAGTGTCAGGATAAGCTGTTACCATAACATTTATATATGTTTTGTCACCCCACAAGCATCGATAGGCTTTTTTCTCCTCTACCAGTGTTAGTAATTAACCGCCTGTGAATGATGCGTGTGTGGTTTTGATTCAGATAAAGGTGTGAAAGCACACTGGGTCAGTCCTGTGGTTGGAAAAATGCTCAAACCACACCTCATGCAAAAGTTTGCATACCAAGGAGATGCACAAAACATCCGTGCACACAAACTAAACCTCTCTTATTAAGTTATTTAATACAGGCAACTCTTTGTAAGTAAATTAGCTGCAGTGTGCACAAACATATTTGGAAAATTACTTAACAGATCATTTTTAAATGAATCTAAAACAATTGGAAAATATTCCATTTTAAATTCAATATATCAATTTTCAACAATTGAAAAAATATATATGAATGCAGTATATACATCATGTATTTATTCAATGTTAACATTCATGTCTAAAATGTTCTCCGCTGATGTTCACCATTGCAGTTCTCTATCTGTACTGAGCAGCTTCTTCCTGTCAGTCACTCTACAGGAAATGATGTACTTCTGACTGGAGCTCTCATTCGAGTCACATGTTCTCACACGGACAAATGCTGACTTTAAGAAGGAGCTTTGTGATATCAATGGCCAATGCCCAAGAAATTACGGTATCAGAGCATTTCAGGGGCATAACTATGTACAAGCTCCAGAAACACCAACACTGTTTTTTAACATTGTAATTTTGTTCGGTCTCGGCCACGTTGGTGCTCTCAAGACATGTTTTATCATCTTTTATCAAATATGTGGCACATATGTTGTTTGAAATTAGATATTGTGGTATTTATTACAGCTTTTAAATGTTTAAAAACACACAATTAAAATAGTCCATACATTTTACGCTCTGTTATGAAGTTATTCTGAAGTCAAGAAATTGAAGAAGAGGTCCAAATTTATGATTACTCAGAAAATCTTTACAGTTTTTCCCATTTCTGTGTTTGCAACGCTAAAGTAAATTACAGCTGATTTCACTTCAAGTATTATTTTCCGTTTGCATTTTCAAAACATAAAAAGTACAGAAAAATCTCTTCTGCGGCAGACAGAAGAGAGAAAGAAAGACCACCTTGTCAGTTGATGTAAGCAATGGCCGCATTGTTTGCCCTTACTGTAAAAAATATTCCTGTAAAAAAAAACAGTAAATTACTGGCAGCCGTGGTTGCAAGCATCATACCGTAAAAATACGGTGTGTTACTGTTTTCTAGCTGACAATACGGTATTTAGTTAATTTCAAAAACAGTAACACACTGTATTTTTACGGTATGATGCTGGCAACCACAGCTGCCAGTATTTTACCGTTTTTTTACAGGATTATTTTTATAGTGCTGTAGCGGCCCTTTAGAGGCAGATTATGTGCCAATACGTGGCTCCCCAGCCGGTGGTAGAGGCACCCGTGGAGACAATATCATGCCTGAACACTTGTTCTAGGGTCACTCGCCCATCTCCGGACTTCAGCACTAGCTTCACGGCCTCATATGAAGCAAGCCGAGCGGCATCACTGCATTTGTGGCTGCAATATGCCACAAGAGCCTCTGAAATAACTTCAGTGGGGCCGCTGTCCTGCTTTTGGACGAATTCAAGCAGTTCAACACTGACCGATCACACCTCACCTCAGTGTGGTTTAAGCCCAGGCAATTGAGGCAACGATCGAGACCACCAGCCAGCGCCAGGTAACGACCGCATCCGTAAACACACGGGGGGATTGACATCTTTAAAAAGGCGCAATGTCACACCCATGTACAACAAATCTCTTTATGAGACCACGACCACCACTGAAGCATCGTCACACCAACACCGACTCGAAGAAACACTCTCTCAATGTAGATTGCAGAGTAGAAACAGCAGAACCGTTCGGCTCCAAAGCGAAATGCCCTATCATGCATATCATGCTGCCCGATTATACCCACACTGAGGGACGGTGTCATTATACACTATATGTGACCCTGGATCACAAAACCAGTCACAAGTAGCATTTGTGGCAACAGCCAACAATACATTGTATGGGTCAAAATTATAGATTTTTCTTTCAAGATCATGTTCCATGACGGTATCTTGTAAATTTCCTACCGTAAATTTATAAAACGCTGATTTTTGTGAGTGAATGCAGCACAATTGCGAATATAAATGGACAACTTTAAAGGCGATTTTCTCAATGTTATGATTTTTTTTTGCACACTCAGATTCCAGACGAGTTGTATCACAGACAAATATTGTCCTATCCTAACAAACCACAAATCAATGGAAAGCTTATTTATCCAGCTTTCATGTGATGTTTAAATCTCAATTTCAAAAAATGTACCCCATGTGACTGGTTTTGTGGTCTAGGGTCACATGTATATAATGTGTATTGACTTGTTTAATTACACTTGAAGTAGATTGGTCTCTCTACTAGCGAGATTCCCGATTCAATCTGACGCGGCGTCAAACGTCACTGACTGAAAAGGAACATTGCAGCACAGTTTAGGTGAGCAAAGTTGCATCTGAACAAACCACTAGACCTCTGGAACAATGTCCTTTGGACAGACAATAGCAGAGTGGAGATGTTTGACCATAATGCAAAGCGCCACGTTTGGCGAAAACCAAACAGCATATCAAACACAAACACCTCATACCAACAGTCAATATGGTGAAAGGGTTAATGATTTGGGCCTGTTTTCCAAAGGAAAGCGTCAGTTAGAGGACGCGGTTAGGTTTAGGTGTGGGGTGGGGGGTAGGGTACACCCGATCCTAGGGCGTCATCTAACTGACGCTAAAGGGCGCCTAAAGCTTCAGATATTGAAGCATGTCCAAATGCTTCCCAAGGCGTCAGTTAAGTGACGCCTTGGGGGTGAGAATGGGCTGGTTTTCCTGCCACAGGACCGGGGTACCTTGCAGTCTTTTTTGAGTCGACCATGATTTACTCTTAATTTAATACCAAAGTATTCTAGAGTGAGTCAAATGTGAGGCCTTCTCTCTGACATCTAAAGCTTGCAACAGGACAATGATCCCAGGAACACCAGCATATCTACAACAGAATGGCTGAAAAAGAAAAGAAGGAGTTGTACTGGCCCAGTTATAATCCAGACCTCGACCCGATTGAAATGGAACCTTCAGCGTTAAGTTCTGCCAGGAAGACTCAATCGTTGAGTCACTATATACCTTCTATCTATCCAATCGTGTCTAATGCTTGCGGTATAAAAGACCGGTACTTACACATGTTTGAGTTCGCAGATGCTGACGCTTTCATTGACCTCCATCCTCCCCACCACCTCCAAGATGGTTCCTTCCCTTCCATTCTCCCCACCACCACCAGGATGGTCCCTTCCTATACCTCCCGGGGGGGGGGGGTCTTCAGGCAGGAAATGCAGAGTCCGGACCCTCGGATTGTGAGCTATGGATGGGGCCTACGCCAAAGAACTTAATTGCTTGATGGGCTATCAATAAATGTATTTATTGTTACAGTATTTATTCTCCCGAGTCTTTCTGGTAGAAATGCTGTGGCCGGACCATAAGAGAGCCGTGCATTAACAGATATCATCAAACCTCAATGATCTGAAGCACCATTGTAAATAAGAGCGGGCCATAATTCCTCCACAACGATGTAAGAGACTGATAAAGTCATATAGAAAATGATTACTTCAAATTATGTCAATGTCACTTTTATTTGTGTATTAAAACAACACATGTTGACCAATGTGCTTTACATTATCTCAATAAAATTATCAAAATAGTACAACAGTAATAAAATGAATAAATAAATAAATAACATAAATTATTATCAAAAGGATGAATAGGCCATGGCAAACAAATATGTCATAAGTTGTACTTTATTATTGCTGCTAAGCTATTGTAGAAGTACCATAGGGTGTACTTAGTTTGTCAAACATGGCTTCTCCATTCTGGCTTTATTTTTGTTTTATGAATAATCAAACAATGTAATGTCATGTGGGCAACAGGGTTATAATGTATATTAGGAGTGAAATTCATTATAGCTTACTCAATGGTGAAACTCAATAAAACAACCACACAGAAGGTGACTGTTGCTGTTGAAAAAGACTGCAGGACATTAGACACTGCACAATTTGTTTGTGCTTTGGGTGAAAGTTTTGCTAGTTTCTTACATGTGGTTTCTTTCTTTCTGTTTGTCACACTTCCGAGGCACTTGTAAGGGGTCTCGTCAATCTTTTGTGTAGGTCATTTTCATTATGCAGATATTGTCTTTCCTGTACATCATGCCCAGCCGGTTTGCAACTTTACATTATGTATGCGTGTAACATAATTAGATGTTTCTTTTTTTACACATGAATACAGTCTTTTCATTTACTGTAATCAAGTAAATCAAAGAGCTTTGTTAATATACATAGATGAAAATATATTAAAGTCAGCCAGTATAGAAAAAAGAAAAGATTTTTCTTTCTACAGGACACTAATGTGATTTTTTTATTTAAGAAAGTCGGTAAGTAAAGATCTGATTTTTTCTTTACCTTAATATACTGTTAAATTTAGGATTATTTATTTTCTGTTTGATTTTCTGAAACCGTCCTGCATTAAAACGCTGTGAAATAATGTAAAATTTTGATCCTCCCCCAAGTATTATGAGAAAAACTAGAATTGTGTAATTATTTTTGTAATATTTATTTATTGTAATTATTATTTATAATAATGCATTATTATTATTTATAATTATTATTTATTTTAATATTTTTGTCCCTCTAGATGATTAAACCTGTTTGGAGTTACTGTGACAAAATGTATCAGCATTTTTGTATTCTACTTCTTTTCCTTTCAAAGTGTAAGTTACTAAATTCTGTTCATTTTGACCACTTAGACTGGAAATAGCTAATGAATACCTCTTTTTTCATTGTACATCATGAAGAAACCAAATCTACAGCAGGCACAACTAACCGTCCTCTTACTCATTGTTTAGGCAGCTCAGATAACACAGACGTCGTGGCTCAGAATCATCTGAAGATTGTTCAAGCTGGAGACAGTGTTAACTTCACCTGTATTTTTTCAGGAGAGTCAAGACACAGTGTTGTTTGGGTCAAACAAAGAGTCGGAGAGAAACCCCTTCCAATTGTTTCATCATATCAAGGTTTACCTGCCGACTTTGAAAAGGGCTTTGACAATACACGCTTTTATGTATCAAATGAAAAGAGCAGTTTTAATCTGAGCATCACAAATACAGAAGAATCAGACACTGGAACATACTATTGTGTTAAATATTTATATAATAGATTTTCTTTTGGTGAAGGCACTGATCTCATTGTTAAAAGTAAGCTGAATATTCACTTCAATCTGACTGAGATACATACAGCACATTGTGTCAAACAAGCATTATGTTACTGTTGTTTCTTTTCAGATGGACAGCTGAGCGTGGACTCAGAGCATCAGAGAGCCGAGACAGACCCAGATCATCCAGAAGAGTCTGCAGCGGCTCTGCAGTGTGCCGTCGTCACTCAGAGCTGTGCAGGAGAACACAACGTCTACTGGTTCAGACATCAATCTGGAGAATCTCCTCCAGGAATCATTTACACTCAGGACCGCAGGAACGCTCAGTGTGAGAGGAGATCTGATGGGAACTCAACCACACACAAATGTGTCTACAACCTGCCCAAGAAGAAGCTCAGTCACTCTGATGCTGGGATTTATTACTGCGCTGTGGCCGCATGTGGACAGATACTGTTTGGAGAAGGAAGAACAGTTGATTCACCAAGGCCAGGTACACTAAATTTGCTACAAAAAAAATACATTAAAAAAATGTTGTGGGCTCATGGTGTTGTTGCGTCACTAATATCTTTTTAAAATAAATTATTTTTCATTTCTGCAGATACAGCATGGAGTACAATTGCCCTATTTTTAGCAGCTTCAAATAGTTTATCAGTGATTGTGATCATAATTCTGTGCTCACAGATGTGCAAACACCAGCAGAAAGGTAAGATTTATATGCTTTATTTCACTCTAGTATTCAAAGCAATGTCTGTTTCAGTGCAGATGTAACATAAACGTTCTTATTGTTTACTCAAGACGGGATCCCATATATTGTGCTTGATAAATCAATGGTAAGACTTTTCCTTTTGCTTTATCTTCACTTAATTTGATTGCTTTCAGACTCTGCTTTGTTGCTTACATTATGCCAAATACATATTTATTAAATTCTAAATATTTATTAGCGAAATATTTGAATCTATGTATTATTATAACTGTGGTTCGATCTGTTTCAGGCTGATGACACCAGCACTACAGTCAAATATACAATGTATCACAAACGTATTTACCTTCAGAAGGCTTCAGGAATAAAACTGGCAGAACACAAGTTTGACTTTCACCTCATCTATCATGCATTTAGCAGTTATTTGAAAGAAGTCCATTTATAACAAACTTATAACATTCATCACATCAAATGATTACAACACATGCCTTAGTTTGTATATATATATATATATATATATATATATAAACTAGGACATGAACTTACAATAATACAGTGTGTACAATGAATGGAAATTAACTAACTGCTGTTGATATGAGCTTAAATTGTACTGTGTGAAACCTGATATGTTTCTATTACATCTTTTCTCCTGTAACAACTAAAACAGTGTGAAATATGTGTTATATCTTCCATTGATTATGATTATACTGCACATTAGATATAAATATTAATGGTTAAAATTTTGGTTTTATGCTTAGAAATACAATTTTCTTGCTTTTTTGTTTCATACTGAATTTGTGATTTTTTTATTATTTTTTATAATAAAAAGTTATAATTCAATTCTAAAGTGTTTAATTTGTCCTTTTGGCTGCGTGAGGCACGTTCACGGAGACGAAGAAGACGGAGAACAATCACATTTTTTATTTTTCGAAAAATTTATTATTTATGAACAATAATATATGTCTGCATGAACAATAAAAAAAAATATTTATGTGGGCGGCAGAGGTTCATGTAGATTGTCTAAAAACCGAAAGGTTGGTGGTTCAATCCCTGGTTCCACCTGACCAAGTGCAACACATTCTCACCCCAAGGCGTCACCTTTGACCATGCTTCAATATTTGACGCTTTAGGCGCCCTTTAGCGTCAGTTAGATGACGCGATCCTACGGCGTTATCTAACTGACGCTAAAGGAAAGCATCAGCTAGATGACGTGGTTAGGTTTAGGTCTGGGGTAGGGGTAGGGTTACATGCGATCCTAGGGCGTCATCTAACTGATGCTAAAGGGCGCCTAAAGCGTCAAATATTGAAGCATGGTCAAAATGCTTCCCATATGGCGTCATTTAGGTGACGCTTTGGGGGTGTGTTGTATTGTCCATGAGCAAGACACCTAACCCCAGCTGCTCCCGACGAGCTGGATGGCGCCTTGAATGGCTGACACCGCCATCGGTGTGTGAATGAGTGAGTGAATGTGAGGCAAATGTAAAGCGCTTTGGTGGCCATTGGGTCTGTGAAAGCGCTATATAAACGCAGTCCATTTACCATCCATGCAGTCCATGAACAAGTAACACAGTCTCATCCCAAAAAGTCATATAACTGACGTCTTGGGACATCTTTTGACCATACGTCAATATCCAATAGGTTTTTTTTTGCCTAAAAGCAGAGGCTCAGATCTTTATTTTTATATATATCATCTTCATATATTCATGGAACAAAATATTCAGCGGGGCATTAAAATTTAGCGAAAATCGTCAAAAACCCTGGCGGTGGCTGGCAACTTTTTTTTAAAACGCTGGCAGGGAAAGAGTTAAGGGGGCCCTAAAAGGCGAATATTGACGTATGGTCAAAAGACGTCCCAAAACGTCAGTTATATGACGTCTTGGGATGAGACCGGGTTGGAACAAGACATGTATTAACGATAGCAAGCAATCAAGACGTAGAACCGACCAGGAAGAACTAGACTTGCGATACATATGCATAGACAAACTATATTAATTTGTCTACTGTATGTATGTTCATAAAAAAAATGAACATTGTCTTCCTTAAAAATTAACCCATCTTAACGTGAGTTAATCCCTATTCTTGAACCCATCGTCTACTGAACTTAAATTCACAAAAAAATAACATTTAAACTAAATAATTAAAATCACAATAACAGGCTAAAATGACTGACAATGTAATATAATGTTTAAGAATATATTTTTAAGATTATATATTTTTATATCATCATGTTGTCATAACTAAAACTACTGTAACTTTGTTTAAAACCGTCAACTTTTCTAAGATGTTTTTTCTCTACCAATGGAAACAACTTGCAGTGGTTGACTGTTTGAATGTTGTATCTGTGGTTTCTATTCAAAGCGTGCTGTCACAAAACAGACAGAGGTCAGTCTTGTGGGTAAGAAACTGCTTACCATCAAGGTGGGACTGTTTTATCCGTCACGCATACATGTGCATGCAAACAGATCCATAGTTCAAAGCTTGTGTGCGTGTGTGTGTGTGTGTGTGTGTGTGTGTGTTTGTCCCTCTCATGCAACAGGAAGTGATGCAGCTCATCTCTGACAGCTTGAGTCACATCCTCTCCTTATATGGACAGAGTCTGAGTCTGCGGCAAGTTTTGAAAGTGGTGTAAACAAGGCCCAAAATGATCATGTGGTTTTGTGAATGAAATTCAAATAGTGAGTTTTATAGTGGGCAAAAGAATGCATTATTATACGAAGTGCTTTTATGTCCTTGATCTGGTGTGTGGGTTGTGTGTATAGTCTTTTGATGGCTTGTGGTTAGAAATAAGCTGAAATGTCCACTTTACATCAGATAACAAAGACTTATTATGGAAACATTAACTTTTGTAACATAATTTAAATGTAAGCAATATCTGAACATGACATTTATTTAAGGCTCTTTAAATGAACCAGTGTACAATAGGAGTATCTTTTTTTTAATTGCATATAGCATTGTAAAACATTAAATATCCATTTCATAGCTATCCTGGTTCAATGCTTTGAAAGATGTGTTGGATGATGTTCACTTTGCACGTGTGTTGAAATTCTGTTTGTGCAGAAACTTTGTGTCACCCTGCGTCAATTTGAAATATTAAAAAGATTTGTGTTGTATTGTTATTCATGTTATATTGCAGTGCAAACTTAGTCATTTTGTCTCTGTCCTTGGTGCTGAAATTACCAAATCCGTGTCCCACACTTCTGACTTTAATGATTTTAACCTTTAACTGACTTCTCAACCAAACGGTTGAGCACATTTGAGTCATTTTATTGAGAGAAGTAGCTAACTCAACTCAAACTGAATTGAGCCATCTCTATCATCTAGTTGAGGTATATTATGCCCCCAAAAATCCACTAGATTCACAGTGTCAATCAACAGCACTTGTCACAACATTTCTTCTAAATGGATGTCAGAAACAAATAAATCACCCCAGCCATGTGAACCGTTTTTGGTAAATTTTGCAACCTAAGCATAATTTTTTTTACATATTACACTGTAAGAGCCTTAACTTTATAAATGATGTTACTTGGTGTTATGATAAAACTTTAGTGTATATTTTAATAATTTTTCAAAAACATGCTCAACCAAACGGTTGATTGGCAGATACTGTCACCCCCCTTTTGAGAAAGGACATTACAATGCACTATTAAAGACTGGTTGTAATTCAAGTATGCTTTGGAAAAATACCTAAGTTTAGTCTTGTTTTAAGGAAAACACTGCAGATTATTGCTGAAGTAAAAGCACTTAAAAAAAATAAAAGTATGAAAAAGTTATGAAAGTTTTAAAATTACATTAAAGTACTAAATATTTTTCTTTTATAAAAATATATATTTTACAAAATATTTTTTCCTATAAATTACTATAAAATCAAAGTCATATATCTAACCAAGTTGTGTCCAAATTTGAAGTTGATATCACAAAATTGAAGTTCTCATGAGATTTTGTTTAGCGTAATACCAAAAATGGCATCAATTCCATTGGATTTAATTGTATCTGCTGTAACAAATTAATGGATTTCTGTCCAAATATCACTTCTGTTACAAAATATGGAACCTTGAGACTCAGACCTTTCTGATAATGTGTTTGTCAAGACTAGAAAAGGTTTTGATCATAAATTATGATGGGCAATGAAAAAGTATGGCAAAGTGTGTGTATGAATTCCATGTACCATTTCTATTATTAAGTGACATCTCAACCAATTGGTAGAGGCCGATATTTAAAAAATTAAGGGATGTATTGAAAAAAAACATTGAGTGTGGTTACTAGCGGCATAAGAAAATAAGAAATGCAAACAAAAAAATTTCCATCACTTTTTTCTTGCTGCGGCTTAAAAGGGTTTTAGGCCTGAACAAATGGACACATCACTGGTTGCCACTGTCTCTGAAATGTATGAGGAATAGGAAACATTTATTTCAATAATAATTTTCAAATTAACAAAAATGTGTCTACTGCTACCTCACCCACAAAATAGCCACTGCATAAGGCCATTTTTTTCTGTGAAGAGACTCATTTCCTGTTTATAACTCCAGCATAGCATCCAGTTGATTGGCTGCTGTCACAGAAGTGGTGTTCGCCAACTTCAAAACCTTTTCAAATGACCAATCAGATCTTACAGCCGTGTGAATAAATAAGACAGAAGTGCATATGCATCTCATTTTGAAGGACAGGTTGAGGACACATGGTATATAGACAGTCTACTAATCTATAATTGAATTGGTGTGAAAGGATTGTTTTGGGCTTATTCGTGTTTTGTTTTTGTTGATTTTTTACCAAGGGGAATTTAAAATATGAGGATAATTTTGGAAGACCAGTGATCATGAGATATTATTTAATCATTTTGTTCTTCTCAGTAATAGGTAAATATACTTGAAATCTTTCCTATTCAACAAAATGTATCTATTTATCAAAACTCAATTTTAAGTTCTGATTTATTCAGTTAAATGTAAATTTAGTCAATTAAATGTACCTGCTTGATTTTGCAGTCTGCTCCTCTGATGAGTCCTCTAATGTGGATCTTGTTCAGGAAGATGTAAAAGTAGTTCGAGCTGGAGAATCTGTGAATCTTACTTGCAGCTTTTCAACGCTTCTGCAATCAACAAGAGCATGGTTTAAACGGGCATCCAATGGAAAATCCATACAAATTGTGTCTTTATATTTAAATCAACAACCCAGCTGGAATAAGGACTTTGAGAAAATGAATCGTTTTTATATTACCAAAGGAGATGATCATTTTAATCTGACCATTTTACAGACAAAGCCTTCAGACTCTGCAACATATTACTGTGTCGTCTCATCATATTACACTATTGGAATGGGTGCAGGCACTAGATTATTTTTTAAAGGTAAGTTTTACTGCTTGTTGTTTAGTTCTGTTTGATTTATGTCATTTTTTGCTTACTATTTCGATTCCTTCTGTCACTTTTCAGGTGGACACACAACTGTTCAGCAGTCTTTGATAGACACGCTTCATCCAGGGGATTCAGTGAATTTGCAGTGCAGCGTCTTCAGTGAGAGTTGTGCTGGAGAACACAGCGTCTACTGGTTCAGACAAAGCTTGGGAGACTCTCAAGGAGTCCTTTACACCAAAGGAGAGAGAAATGGTCAGTGTCAGAACAGCAGTGAGTCTCAAACACAGAGCTGCGTCTACAATCTCCTCAAGAGCAACATCAGTGACTCTGATTCTGGGATTTACTACTGCGCTGTGGCCGCATGTGGAGAGATACTGTTCGGAGAAGGAACTCAACTCAATTTAGAGGTAAGGTTTTGGGAGAAATATTTAATTTTGCCTCTAAGGACGAGCATTTAAATCATTTATTGGGGGAAATAATACCAATGCACTGATCTGTTATCAGTAATATGAATTATGTATTTTCAGAGAGTGTGTGACTGTGAATACAACCCTGCTTGTTCTTGGGATTTCAAACATCGTATTTTTATCTTTAGTTGTTTTTCTTGCCATAAAACTATGCCAGAATCAGAAAGGTAAGGTTTCTTTTTAGCACACACTGATAACACATATAAAGTATTTATATTAACATGTTTATGAAAATACGACAATTGCCTCTACAGAAATATTATCCTTGATTGCCTTTTTAATTCAATGTTTTTCTTATTCACCCACAATCCAAAAACCTCAAGAGAGTCAAGTAAGTTTCTAGTTTTAATTTTGAGATTCAAATCACATATTTATTGATTAGAATCATACAATAAGTCTTATCATAAGCACATGATTATAATAGTGGGTTTCCATAAAAGACTTGACTTTTATCCTTATTTTATAATGTCTTTGACGTTTGTTTCTTTTTTCTGCATTATTTTAGGGTGAAGACATTTTGGGTTATGCGGCTCACAATTCTTTCATAGCGAATGGACTCAAAGTAAAGATTACTGAAGAACACTCTGTTGTGACATACGGCATGTGTAGAGAAAGAATACCTTTAAACACACAACAGAAGTAACAGTTTCCCATTCAAGCTAGATTATGAGGTAAAACATGTTTTACTGTATATTTTCAGAACTGCTTTGTAACAGCGTATATTCATACCAGATTTGCAACAGTTAATCTCACATCACAAGTCTTTTTCATATTGTTCTGTATTTTCATTACCTTTTTATCATGTTATTTGAGCTTTACATAGTTGGTTGCATGTACATATGTCAATTTATATAGAACAGAAAGATCTTTTTGTCTGAATATTAACTTAAACTGTAGTTAAATAATATTGTTTTTGATACTTGAAAGTATCGAAAGAAATGTCTCAAAGAACATGCCACGAATTCATTGTTTGTAGTGCAAATGTAAAACATATTTTTTTAGCTTACAACATAATTTTTCATAAATGGTGTTATGTGTAAAATTATACGTGTTCTGTGATATCTAGATATGGCTTTATGTTTCCCAAAACATGTAACAATGTAATATAAGCGTGGCTTCACGTTTCTATGTGCAAGTAAATAACTAAATCAAAGTCTGCTTTCTCCATTATTGTTACTGTATTTTGCTGTATGTCTCTTATGTGAAAACGTGACACATGTATCCAACAGGTTACACCTTTAGCAAAAATGCAAATTAATTTAAACCTCCTCGAACACATTTAACTAAAACACAAACTGACATTAAAACTACTTGTGTGTTCTCTATTGATTGTATAACATATTTGGTTTATTTTTTATTGACTTCATGCAAGAGTAATAACATGTTTTTGAAATGCGAAAAATGTACAGAAACTCAAAAAAACATTAATGTAGACAACTAAAGTGAAGTTATATTCTCTATATAAATCATTATGCCTTATTATGTCTTTTGAAAATGGAAAAATGCTGCAAGTTTTCTGTGATGGGTTTACGTTTAGGGCCAAGAAAGTGTCAATAGCTCTCAGTATAAAAATCATTATGTCTATGGAGTGTCTCTTTGTCAAACTTCAAATATAAGTCAAATCTCCACGAAAATAAAGGCCTGCGGAGATATTGAAGCACATCCATGGCGTGTGTGGATTCGAAATACATGCTGTTTTTTATAGTGGGAAATTCTCACAGCCAGCAAAGCCTGCTGACGTAACAGGTGCCCAAAAAACTTATTTTCATTCTCATTTATTTCTATCTACAGTATTTCTTCACTTACTCCTGATATTGTGCAAACTTCATCAGTGTATATACAAGTAATCCCGATAAGTTCATCAATCTATTTTACCTGGTGTAGTCTTTCGGATATGTCTTTGCACAACTCAACTTTATGTATGTAATTAAAATAAACAGTATGAGAGGTGTTCTGTTTTGTATTTCCGGATTCATGTTCTTCCGGAAAAAAATGCTTCACACTCGATGTTATCTCCCATTGCAAATGCACAGGTCGGGTCTAATAGAAACAAAGTCCCTAGGATGACTCTGGGTCATCATCTATTTAACCCATGACTTCCTGCAGACTGTCCCTATAAATTTATCATGTGCACATACTGCAGGTCATAGAATATTATTAATAAAAATAAAACACATTTGAAATCCGTTCTTCACAGCTGAGGACTTTCTATGGTGGAAGGACTTTTAGGCGAGTCACTACCACCACCAACAGGTAAGTGTAAAAATACTGAAGCAAGGGCCTCTGCTGGCTAGAGAAGTAAGAACAAGAGCAAAGCTTTGCCTCCGCGAGCCTGCTAGACAACTTTACAGTTGATAGTGCAACTGTTTTACTGTAGCTTTTGTAAGCTCTCACTTTGGAACAGCTGTTCATCGTCCATTAAGAAAATTAACCATGGTTTTGTGATCGATTACTGTTTGTATTACCATATAGTTTCCAAAAAATATTATGATTAATAGTATATAACATCATATCAAAAATGTATAAGAAAATTGCTAAAATAAAAAAAAAAAAAACAGTGCCATGCTGAAACGCCCTATGAAATCTGTGCTTGTAAAGTCTGTGCAAGAAATCTGTTCAGGGCGATCCTGTTGTTTGTTAACATTCTTAAGTCTGAATCAGGCTTGAATTGGTTTGAAATTGAAGCCAGCCTCAATATTTAAATCTGAGTAGAGCTCGCTGTTATGGTAAGAGGCATGACTTTCCACAAACAGCTAAGCGTGCCAGACACTGGGCGAGCTAACCAATCACGGCACATTTCATAATTCGGAAGGAGGGGCTTCATCAAATCAGGGACTAAATGTCCAACCCGATCTCACAGGAATTCGTATGAATTTTACGAGGTGGCTAATTCATAACAATTCATATGACCTCACTCGTACAAATTGGTACGATTTTGCTAATTCGTACATATTTTACGAATTGGCCAATTCATATGAATTCGTACGAATGACCTACCCTGACCCCGCCCCTAAACCTAAACATCACGTGGGTTTAGACAAATCGGATGAAATTCGTACGAGTGAGGTCGTACGAATTAGTACGAATAAGCCATTTTTTAATCACTCGTACGAATTCGTACGAATTGGTCGTGAGATAGGGTAAATGTCGCGTACAAGCCAGACTGAGGAGAGAAGTGCTGTAATACTGTAAAAATATGTTACAAATAATGTGTTTTTGAACAATCAAGCATGAAAGCATATTCTACACATCCCAAAACAAGGCTTCGTAAAAAAGGGCATAATAACTTTAAACTTGATCATGCCTGCTATAGATTCAAAACATAAAATCAATTGAATAATTTCAATGTAATTTTAAATTATATTAATTAATTGAATGAAATGTAAATATCTTGGTTGTCATCATTGGTAGGCCTAGTAAAACCTTGAGTTTTATATGAGGCCCTTAAAAGGATTGTTTTTTTGGTTACATGCTTCTTTGACGGCTTATTTCCGGCTTTTTTCTGTGTCAAACCACAAAATGCATATTTAGTAACAATAAAATAAAAAAAACGTATTAACCAGAGTTTTCAGAGAGGCCAACTTCAGTTGCTAAAAACTGTATATTGTATTTATAAAACATTTCCTAATACATGAAAGAGGGTTTTCGGAGCAACGGAAAGGAAAAATGGTTGAGTTAAAAAAAGAAATTCCCATTTTGATGTGGCGACAGTGTGTGAAAGCAGAAAAGTTACGGTGAAAGTGCACATGTGCCTCAGTTGACTGAAAGCAGAGATGGACACATGATAAGGACACAGTCTAGTGATCTACCTTATTCTTTAGCGTGTGTGATGGTGAGGCTCATTCATTTGCTTTTTCAGGGGAATTCAACGCCTGAGGATATATTTGGAAGTCGACTGATCATGAGATTTTACTTCATTCTTCTGCTTTCCTCAACAATATGTAAATATACCTAAATATATACCTATAACCACTCTCCTATTTAACACTTTATAACACATTCAACTCTAAAGTATCTAATGTGTGCTCATTTTGCATTCTTGCACTTCTGAATTGGACGTTGTTCAGCAAGATTTAAAAATAGCTTCAGTCTGGAGAAGATGTGAACTTAACCTG
>NW_024121211.1:3973823-3986770 GCF_016745375.1 Pimephales promelas | reverse complement strand
ATTCATATGTTATATTATTCTGCAACATTTTGTAGTTGTAATTAAGTTATTGTTTATTAACTGTTATAGTAACTTAATGTCACTTTAATCATGCTGTTTTTTTGTTGAATAAAACCTGAAATGTCACTCTTTGTGTGATATTGAATTAATTACAGTTTTAACCCCCATATCTTGAATTTTTTTTGATCATACACATGCATTGCATTTTAGGGGTCCCAAATACGTAGCGCTTTAAAAACCTTTTAAGAGTGGTTGTTGGTAATAATAAATAAGGGGGTGGGGTTTAAGGAAAACTTTTTTTATTGAACTTTAACAATAAACAATAAAAGAAATCCAACAAAGAAAGAACTTATGACAATCTCAAAATGTACAATATAAATATTAATGTATTACAAGCCAAGATTCACTGACAAGTGATGCATATATTTCCTTGTTGAAAACATTGCATTACAAAATTGTGTATAATCATGTGTATTGACATGATTAAAATCTTGCATTAAGGCCTGTTTCTATTTCATAATTCCACCTGTGTAATATCTGTATTGAGTCTAATTAGTCGTTACTGCTTGAATCACCTTAGAAAGAAGAAACATGAACTGGTTAGCTGGAGTTTATGGAAGTTTACTTTTCTACAATACAATAAGTAGGCCTAACTTTATCGAGGTAAAAGTTTCCCCGCTGTTACCAGACGTAGGTCTCGGAGTGGAGAGAAGAGTGACAAAATCACGGTAAGGCTCTGCAAACAAAGCAAGTTAGGCTATCTGTCTAGCATTGCCATGTCAGTGTATTGACTGATTCATTGTCCCTTCATAGTTTGTAAGAGACATGTCAGGTTGTATTTAATAAACTGAGAGAAGCCTATTCATCTGTTAATATGAAACGCGACTTGGCCATTGTAAATAAGGCTACAGCACTGTCAGCACATCTTGTACAACTTAAACCCATGTAGCTAGGTAACGATAAACAAACTGAAAGACAGCAATTCCAGATTTCGCTTTCGTTCACTAAACAAAGAATATGGAAATTAAACATCAATTTTCTATCAAAAAGGTGTTGTAAAAAACATAACTTATTATATTTAAGACCTAGGTTCGCGCCTGCCTGTGTACGCTATGGGGCGCGCTCACCCTGGTCGACGAGAACCCGCATGAAAGATGTGACGCAGGTTGTAACCCCGCCTCCCGGGCGAGATGCCCCAAAATTTATGAATCCCAGCCCCTTCCAGAGCTGAGATATCGAAACTCAAAAATTCGGCCCGAAAAAAAAAACGACAGTGGTACCCCTTACGTTTTTTTTTTTTGGGCGAAAAATTAAGTTTCTCCAATCTTCCCAAAACTCTGGATTCTGATAGAGGGCCATGAGACTTAGACCTGAGTGCAAAAATGGAGGCTCTAGCCCCTTCCAGAGCTGAGATATCGAAACTCAAAAATTCGGCCCGAAAAAAAAACGACAGTGGTACCCCTTACGTTTTTTTTTTTTGGGCGAAAAATTAAGTTTCTCCAATCTTCCCAAAACTCTGGATTCTGATAGAGGGCCATGAGACTTAGACCTGAGTGCAAAAATGGAGGCTCTAGCCCCTTCCAGAGCTGAGATATCGAAACTCAAAAATTCGGCCCGAAAAAAAAACGACAGTGGTACCCCTTACGTTTTTTTTTTTTGGGCGAAAAATTAAGTTTCTCCAATCTTCCCAAAACTCTGGATTCTGATAGAGGGCCATGAGACTTAGACCTGAGTGCAAAAATGGAGGCTCTAGCCCCTTCCAGAGCTGAGATATCGAAACTCAAAAATTCGGCCCGAAAAAAAAACGACAGTGGTACCCCTTACGTTTTTTTTTTGGGCGAAAAATTAAGTTTCTCCAATCTTCCCAAAACTCTGGATTCTGATAGAGGGCCATGAGACTTAGACCTGAGTGCAAAAATGGAGGCTCTAGCCCCTTCCAGAGCTGAGATATCGAAACTCAAAAATTCGGCCCGAAAAAAAAAACGACAGTGGTACCCCTTACGTTTTTTTTTTTGGGCGAAAAATTAAGTTTCTCCAATCTTCCCAAAACTCTGGATTCTGATAGAGGGCCATGAGACTTAGACCTGAGTGCAAAAATGGAGGCTCTAGCCCCTTCCAGAGCTGAGATATCGAAACTCAAAAATTCGGCCCGAAAAAAAAACGACAGTGGTACCCCTTACGTTTTTTTTTTTTGGGCGAAAAATTAAGTTTCTCCAATCTTCCCAAAACTCTGGATTCTGATAGAGGGCCATGAGACTTAGACCTGAGTGCAAAAATGGAGGCTCTAGCCCCTTCCAGAGCTGAGATATCGAAACTCAAAAATTCGGCCCGAAAAAAAAACGACAGTGGTACCCCTTACGTTTTTTTTTTTTGGGCGAAAAATTAAGTTTCTCCAATCTTCCCAAAACTCTGGATTCTGATAGAGGGCCATGAGACTTAGACCTGAGTGCAAAAATGGAGGCTCTAGCCCCTTCCAGAGCTGAGATATCGAAACTCAAAAATTCGGCCCGAAAAAAAAACGACAGTGGTACCCCTTACGTTTTTTTTTTTGGGCGAAAAATTAAGTTTCTCCAATCTTCCCAAAACTCTGGATTCTGATAGAGGGCCATGAGACTTAGACCTGAGTGCAAAAATGGAGGCTCTAGCCCCTTCCAGAGCTGAGATATCGAAACTCAAAAATTCGGCCCGAAAAAAAAAACGACAGTGGTACCCCTTACGTTTTTTTTTTTTGGGCGAAAAATTAAGTTTCTCCAATCTTCCAAAACTCTGGATTCTGATAGAGGGCCATGAGACTTAGACCTGAGTGCAAAAATGGAGGCTCTAGCCCCTTCCAGAGCTGAGATATCGAAACTCAAAAATTCGGCCCGAAAAAAAAAACGACAGTGGTACCCCTTACGTTTTTTTTTTTGGGCGAAAAATTAAGTTTCTCCAATCTTCCCAAAACTCTGGATTCTGATAGAGGGCCATGAGACTTAGACCTGAGTGCAAAAATGGAGGCTCTAGCCCCTTCCAGAGCTGAGATATCGAAACTCAAAAATTCGGCCCGAAAAAAAAACGACAGTGGTACCCCTTACGTTTTTTTTTTTTGGGCGAAAAATTAAGTTTCTCCAATCTTCCCAAAACTCTGGATTCTGATAGAGGGCCATGAGACTTAGACCTGAGTGCAAAAATGGAGGCTCTAGCCCCTTCCAGAGCTGAGATATCGAAACTCAAAAATTCGGCCCGAAAAAAAAACGACAGTGGTACCCCTTACGTTTTTTTTTTGGGCGAAAAATTAAGTTTCTCCAATCTTCCCAAAACTCTGGATTCTGATAGAGGGCCATGAGACTTAGACCTGAGTGCAAAAATGGAGGCTCTAGCCCCTTCCAGAGCTGAGATATCGAAACTCAAAAATTCGGCCCGAAAAAAAAACGACAGTGGTACCCCTTACGTTTTTTTTTTTGGGCGAAAAATTAAGTTTCTCCAATCTTCCCAAAACTCTGGATTCTGATAGAGGGCCATGAGACTTAGACCTGAGTGCAAAAATGGAGGCTCTAGCCCCTTCCAGAGCTGAGATATCGAAACTCAAAAATTCGGCCCGAAAAAAAAAACGACAGTGGTACCCCTTACGTTTTTTTTTTTTGGGCGAAAAATTAAGTTTCTCCAATCTTCCCAAAACTCTGGATTCTGATAGAGGGCCATGAGACTTAGACCTGAGTGCAAAAATGGAGGCTCTAGCCCCTTCCAGAGCTGAGATATCGAAACTCAAAAATTCGGCCCGAAAAAAAAACGACAGTGGTACCCCTTACGTTTTTTTTTTTTGGGCGAAAAATTAAGTTTCTCCAATCTTCCCAAAACTCTGGATTCTGATAGAGGGCCATGAGACTTAGACCTGAGTGCAAAAATGGAGGCTCTAGCCCCTTCCAGAGCTGAGATATCGAAACTCAAAAATTCGGCCCGAAAAAAAAACGACAGTGGTACCCCTTACGTTTTTTTTTTTGGGCGAAAAATTAAGTTTCTCCAATCTTCCCAAAACTCTGGATTCTGATAGAGGGCCATGAGACTTAGACCTGAGTGCAAAAATGGAGGCTCTAGCCCCTTCCAGAGCTGAGATATCGAAACTCAAAAATTCGGCCCGAAAAAAAAACGACAGTGGTACCCCTTACGTTTTTTTTTTTGGGCGAAAAATTAAGTTTCTCCAATCTTCCCAAAACTCTGGATTCTGATAGAGGGCCATGAGACTTAGACCTGAGTGCAAAAATGGAGGCTCTAGCCCCTTCCAGAGCTGAGATATCGAAACTCAAAAATTCGGCCCGAAAAAAAAACGACAGTGGTACCCCTTACGTTTTTTTTTTTGGGCGAAAAATTAAGTTTCTCCAATCTTCCCAAAACTCTGGATTCTGATAGAGGGCCATGAGACTTAGACCTGAGTGCAAAAATGGAGGCTCTAGCCCCTTCCAGAGCTGAGATATCGAAACTCAAAAATTCGGCCCGAAAAAAAAACGACAGTGGTACCCCTTACGTTTTTTTTTTTTGGGCGAAAAATTAAGTTTCTCCAATCTTCCCAAAACTCTGGATTCTGATAGAGGGCCATGAGACTTAGACCTGAGTGCAAAAATGGAGGCTCTAGCCCCTTCCAGAGCTGAGATATCGAAACTCAAAAATTCGGCCCGAAAAAAAAACGACAGTGGTACCCCTTACGTTTTTTTTTTTTGGGCGAAAAATTAAGTTTCTCCAATCTTCCCAAAACTCTGGATTCTGATAGAGGGCCATGAGACTTAGACCTGAGTGCAAAAATGGAGGCTCTAGCCCCTTCCAGAGCTGAGATATCGAAACTCAAAAATTCGGCCCGAAAAAAAAACGACAGTGGTACCCCTTACGTTTTTTTTTTTTGGGCGAAAAATTAAGTTTCTCCAATCTTCCCAAAACTCTGGATTCTGATAGAGGGCCATGAGACTTAGACCTGAGTGCAAAAATGGAGGCTCTAGCCCCTTCCAGAGCTGAGATATCGAAACTCAAAAATTCGGCCCGAAAAAAAAAACGACAGTGGTACCCCTTACGTTTTTTTTTTTGGGCGAAAAATTAAGTTTCTCCAATCTTCCCAAAACTCTGGATTCTGATAGAGGGCCATGAGACTTAGACCTGAGTGCAAAAATGGAGGCTCTAGCCCCTTCCAGAGCTGAGATATCGAAACTCAAAAATTCGGCCCGAAAAAAAAACGACAGTGGTACCCCTTACGTTTTTTTTTTTTGGGCGAAAAATTAAGTTTCTCCAATCTTCCCAAAACTCTGGATTCTGATAGAGGGCCATGAGACTTAGACCTGAGTGCAAAAATGGAGGCTCTAGCCCCTTCCAGAGCTGAGATATCGAAACTCAAAAATTCGGCCCGAAAAAAAAACGACAGTGGTACCCCTTACGTTTTTTTTTTTTGGGCGAAAAATTAAGTTTCTCCAATCTTCCCAAAACTCTGGATTCTGATAGAGGGCCATGAGACTTAGACCTGAGTGCAAAAATGGAGGCTCTAGCCCCTTCCAGAGCTGAGATATCGAAACTCAAAAATTCGGCCCGAAAAAAAAACGACAGTGGTACCCCTTACGTTTTTTTTTTTGGGCGAAAAATTAAGTTTCTCCAATCTTCCCAAAACTCTGGATTCTGATAGAGGGCCATGAGACTTAGACCTGAGTGCAAAAATGGAGGCTCTAGCCCCTTCCAGAGCTGAGATATCGAAACTCAAAAATTCGGCCCGAAAAAAAAACGACAGTGGTACCCCTTACGTTTTTTTTTTTTGGGCGAAAAATTAAGTTTCTCCAATCTTCCCAAAACTCTGGATTCTGATAGAGGGCCATGAGACTTAGACCTGAGTGCAAAAATGGAGGCTCTAGCCCCTTCCAGAGCTGAGATATCGAAACTCAAAAATTCGGCCCGAAAAAAAAACGACAGTGGTACCCCTTACGTTTTTTTTTTTGGGCGAAAAATTAAGTTTCTCCAATCTTCCCAAAACTCTGGATTCTGATAGAGGGCCATGAGACTTAGACCTGAGTGCAAAAATGGAGGCTCTAGCCCCTTCCAGAGCTGAGATATCGAAACTCAAAAATTCGGCCCGAAAAAAAAAACGACAGTGGTACCCCTTACGTTTTTTTTTTTTTGGGCGAAAAATTAAGTTTCTCCAATCTTCCCAAAACTCTGGATTCTGATAGAGGGCCATGAGACTTAGACCTGAGTGCAAAAATGGAGGCTCTAGCTCCTTCCAGAGCTGAGATATCGAAACTCAAAAATTCGGCCCGAAAAAAAAACGACAGTGGTACCCCTTAAGTTTTTAATCATGCTAGATTGTTTTCCTGTTTAGTTAGGATTTCGACTGTTATAGAGTTAGATAGATCAGCTAGATAGAGTAATCTTCTTGACCAACTTCAAATCACGTGGTGCACTTTTTTTTACTCTTCACCCGTAGTCTTACAGAAGCCTCGTTTGGTTTGCACCCCTGGTCTGTGTTAACGAAATATAAATCATTTATAGATCTGCCTTGGATGCCTCCACATTCCGAAGTTGTCAAGAGAGATGGGGGATGCATTTCCGTAATTGTAAAGTCGAAGGAGGATCTGACAACTCTGTTGGAGGACTAGGGCTTCTTCACCCATCTCTGGCAATACACACCAGTGTTGCTTTGTAAATAGGTTTCTTTTTCTTTTTTGTTTCTTTCTTTTTGTGTGTGTTTATTTTGTATGATTACTTCACCCATGTAGGCCTATTTGTACTCTGCTGACACACACTCTTAGAAAAAAATGCATCATTTGCTTTCATATATGAAGCATTGGGTTCTTTACTCAACTCCAAAGGAACGTTTATGCTAAAAAATGTTTATAATGACAAGAAAGAACCCTTTTGGCACAAAGTTTCTTTATAGGCTATTATTCATTCATATGTTATATTATTCTGCAACATTTTGTAGTTGTAATTAAGTTATTGTTTATTAAACTGTTATAGTAACTTAATGTCACATTTTAATCATGCTGTTTTTTGTTGAATAAAACCTGAAATGTCACTCTTTGTGTGATATTGATTAATTACATGTTTTAACCCCCATATCTTGAATTTTGTGATCATACACATGCATTGCATTTTAGGGGTTCCAAATACGTAGCGCTTTAACCTTTTAAGAGTGGTTGTTGGTAATAATAATATAAGGGGGTGGGGTATTAAGGGAAAACTTTTTTTATTGAACTTTACAATAAACAATAAAGAAATCCAACAAAGAAAGAACTTATGACAATCTCAAAATGTACAATATAAATATTAATGTATTACAAGCCAAGATTCACTGACAAGTGATGCATATATTTCCTTGTTGAAAACATTGCATTACAAAATTGTGTATAATCATATGTATTGACATGATTAAAATCTTGCATTAAGGCCTGTTTCTATTTCATAATTCCACCTGTGTAATATCTGTATTGAGTCTAATAGTCGTTACTGCTTGAATCACCTTAGAAAGAAGAAACATGAACTGGTTAGCTGGAGTTTATGGAAGTTTACTTTTCTACAATACAATAAGTAGGCCTAACTTTATCGAGGTAAAAGTTTCCCCGCTGTTACCAGACGTAGGTCTCGGAGTGGAGAGAAGAGTGACAAAATCACGGTAAGGCTCTGCAAACAAAGCAAGTTAGGCTATCTGTCTAGCATTGCCATGTCAGTGTATTGACTGATTCATTGTCCCTTCATAGTTTGTAAGAGACATGTCAGGTTGTATTTAATAAACTGAGAGAAGCCTATTCATCTGTTAATATGAAATGCGACTTGGCCATTGTAAATAAGGCTACAGCACTGTCAGCACATCTTGTACAACTTAAACCCATGTAGCTAGGTAACGATAAACAAACTGAAAGACAGCAATTCCAGATTTCGCTTTCGTTCACTAAACAAAGAATATGGAAATTAAACATCAATTTTCTATCAAAAAGGTGTTGTAAAAAACATAACTTATTATATTTAAGACCTAGGTTCGCGCCTGCCTGTGTACGCTATGGGGCGCGCACACCCTGGTCGACGAGAACCCGCATGAAAGATGTGACGCAGGACGTAACCCCGCCTCCCGGGCGAGATGCCCCAAAATTTATGAATCCCAGCCCCTTCCAGAGCTGAGATATCGAAACTCAAAAATTCGGCCCGAAAAAAAAACGACAGTGGTACCCCTTACGTTTTTTTTTTTGGGCGAAAAATTAAGTTTCTCCAATCTTCCCAAAACTCTGGATTCTGATAGAGGGCCATGAGACTTAGACCTGAGTGCAAAAATGGAGGCTCTAGCCCCTTCCAGAGCTGAGATATCGAAACTCAAAAATTGGGCCCGAAAAAAAAAACGACAGTGGTACCCCTTACGTTTTTTTTTTTGGGCGAAAAATTAAGTTTCTCCAATCTTCCCAAAACTCTGGATTCTGATAGAGGGCCATGAGACTTAGACCTGAGTGCAAAAATGGAGGCTCTAGCCCCTTCCAGAGCTGAGATATCGAAACTCAAAAATTCGGCCCGAAAAAAAAACGACAGTGGTACCCCTTACGTTTTTTTTTTTTGGGCGAAAAATTAAGTTTCTCCAATCTTCCCAAAACTCTGGATTCTGATAGAGGGCCATGAGACTTAGACCTGAGTGCAAAAATGGAGGCTCTAGCCCCTTCCAGAGCTGAGATATCGAAACTCAAAAATTCGGCCCGAAAAAAAAACGACAGTGGTACCCCTTACGTTTTTTTTTTTTGGGCGAAAAATTAAGTTTCTCCAATCTTCCCAAAACTCTGGATTCTGATAGAGGGCCATGAGACTTAGACCTGAGTGCAAAAATGGAGGCTCTAGCCCCTTCCAGAGCTGAGATATCGAAACTCAAAAATTCGGCCCGAAAAAAAAAACGACAGTGGTACCCCTTACGTTTTTTTTTTTGGGCGAAAAATTAAGTTTCTCCAATCTTCCCAAAACTCTGGATTCTGATAGAGGGCCATGAGACTTAGACCTGAGTGCAAAAATGGAGGCTCTAGCCCCTTCCAGAGCTGAGATATCGAAACTCAAAAATTCGGCCCGAAAAAAAAAACGACAGTGGTACCCCTTACGTTTTTTTTTTTGGGGCGAAAAATTAAGTTTCTCCAATCTTCCCAAAACTCTGGATTCTGATAGAGGGCCATGAGACTTAGACCTGAGTGCAAAAATGGAGGCTCTAGCCCCTTCCAGAGCTGAGATATCGAAACTCAAAAATTCGGCCCGAAAAAAAAAACGACAGTGGTACCCCTTACGTTTTTTTTTTTGGGCGAAAAATTAAGTTTCTCCAATCTTCCCAAAACTCTGGATTCTGATAGAGGGCCATGAGACTTAGACCTGAGTGCAAAAATGGAGGCTCTAGCCCCTTCCAGAGCTGAGATATCGAAACTCAAAAATTCGGCCCGAAAAAAAAACGACAGTGGTACCCCTTACGTTTTTTTTTTTTGGGCGAAAAATTAAGTTTCTCCAATCTTCCCAAAACTCTGGATTCTGATAGAGGGCCATGAGACTTAGACCTGAGTGCAAAAATGGAGGCTCTAGCCCCTTCCAGAGCTGAGATATCGAAACTCAAAAATTCGGCCCGAAAAAAAAAACGACAGTGGTACCCCTTACGTTTTTTTTTTGGGCGAAAAATTAAGTTTCTCCAATCTTCCCAAAACTCTGGATTCTGATAGAGGGCCATGAGACTTAGACCTGAGTGCAAAAATGGAGGCTCTAGCCCCTTCCAGAGCTGAGATATCGAAACTCAAAAATTCGGCCCGAAAAAAAAAACGACAGTGGTACCCCTTACGTTTTTTTTTTTTGGGCGAAAAATTAAGTTTCTCCAATCTTCCCAAAACTCTGGATTCTGATAGAGGGCCATGAGACTTAGACCTGAGTGCAAAAATGGAGGCTCTAGCCCCTTCCAGAGCTGAGATATCGAAACTCAAAAATTCGGCCCGAAAAAAAAACGACAGTGGTACCCCTTACGTTTTTTTTTTTTGGGCGAAAAATTAAGTTTCTCCAATCTTCCCAAAACTCTGGATTCTGATAGAGGGCCATGAGACTTAGACCTGAGTGCAAAAATGGAGGCTCTAGCCCCTTCCAGAGCTGAGATATCGAAACTCAAAAATTCGGCCCGAAAAAAAAAACGACAGTGGTACCCCTTACGTTTTTTTTTTTTTGGGCGAAAAATTAAGTTTCTCCAATCTTCCCAAAACTCTGGATTCTGATAGAGGGCCATGAGACTTAGACCTGAGTGCAAAAATGGAGGCTCTAGCCCCTTCCAGAGCTGAGATATCGAAACTCAAAAATTCGGCCCGAAAAAAAAACGACAGTGGTACCCCTTACGTTTTTTTTTTTTGGGCGAAAAATTAAGTTTCTCCAATCTTCCCAAAACTCTGGATTCTGATAGAGGGCCATGAGACTTAGACCTGAGTGCAAAAATGGAGGCTCTAGCCCCTTCCAGAGCTGAGATATCGAAACTCAAAAATTGGGCCCGAAAAAAAAAACGACAGTGGTACCCCTTACGTTTTTTTTTTTTGGGCGAAAAATTAAGTTTCTCCAATCTTCCCAAAACTCTGGATTCTGATAGAGGGCCATGAGACTTAGACCTGAGTGCAAAAATGGAGGCTCTAGCCCCTTCCAGAGCTGAGATATCGAAACTCAAAAATTCGGCCCGAAAAAAAAAAGACAGTGGTACCCCTTTTTTTTTTTTTTTTTGGGCGAAAAATTAAGTTTCTCCAATCTTCCAAAACTCTGGATTCTGATAGAGGGCCATGAGACTTAGACCTGAGTGCAAAAATGGAGGCTCTAGCCCCTTCCAGAGCTGAGATATCGAAACTCAAAAATTGGGCCCGAAAAAAAAACGACAGTGGTACCCCTTACGTTTTTTTTTTTGGGGCGAAAAATTAAGTTTCTCCAATCTTCCCAAAACTCTGGATTCTGATAGAGGGCCATGAGACTTAGACCTGAGTGCAAAAATGGAGGCTCTAGCCCCTTCCAGAGCTGAGATATCGAAAATCAAAAAATTCGGCCCGAAAAAAAAACGACAGTGGTACCCCTTACGTTTTTTTTTTTTTTTGGGCGAAAAATTAAGTTTCTCCAATCTTCCCAAAACTCTGGATTCTGATAGAGGGCCATGAGACCAGGGGCGTGTCTAGAGCATTTTTAGTGGGGGGGCCATGCTGGGGCACTGCCTCCAAATGGGGTGGCCACCAGTGACCGAAAAAAAAAGCTAAATTCTACAGTATAATACATAAATCCTATTGATTTGTATTATTTTTTTAACTTGAATAAAGTTACTTGAAAACAAATGTAGTAATAAAGCACATTTTTTGATTAATTTAGTTTTGGCATCCCTGTCCATTAAGTTAAATTTGAGAGCCAGTGTTTATTATTTTTAGTGTTTTTATAAAACTAACAAGTTTATAAAATAAAAGCAATTTAATAATGAGCAATTTTAAAACCCTAGAAGCAGAAACAAGGTCAACTATTTTCTTTTAATTAGTTTTGCCATTACAATATACAGTAGTTTTATTCACAATCTCTTTCAAATAATAATAATTAATCACTGTCTGTCTGGCCTGTTGATTCCTTGCTGGCTGATTCTGTTCCAGTGACAATTTTTTTGCTGCCTGACATTTTCTCAGTTGCTTCTGCCTCACACTTGTGTGTTTTTTTTTTTTTTTTAAAGAAACTCCCTATATCTTTACTTCTTTTCATGGCTTGGCACTGCTCTCTTCCCTGCCTTCAAAAAAAGAAACACTTATGTTTGTCTGTTATTCTCAATATAACAAAAAAACATTCAAATTGTGAATGAAATGCACAGAATGCATCCATGTCATTTCTAGGGCTGTCATTTCACGTAGAAATTACTAAGTTAGGACTCACAATTTAACTGACTATCTAACTGTCTTACTCTCATGCATTAACAAGTAACGTACGTGTCACCAGACAATTATTATAATGTGGTCACTCACTGTCACAAAATAAACTGTTACAAAATATGCAAAATCACCATGACAGTGTTTATTAATTTGTTTGATAGCGCCCAGTGTATTATACTTTTATTGTGTTTTATTAAACTTTGACTGAACTAGGGATGGCCATTCGATTAAATTTTCTTAGTCGATCGTCGGAAGAATTAACGATCGACTATCGATTAATCATTAATATTTTTTTATTCAAATTTATTATATTTCACTTTTTATAAATTAAAAATGCCATGAAAATACAAAAATAAAGCGTGTTTTTCCTCGATTAGATCTTTATTACAAGATGATCAACTTGTGGCAGTTAAACTGGGCGTTTGGTTAGGCTAAATTTGAAGATATAATAACATTTAGATCTGACAGGTTTTGTCAACATGAACTCATAAGGCACGGAGTCGAGAAAGGGTGAGAGAGATTAGCCTACCTGACAATCAATTAGGCTAGGCTACTTTCTATGGGCTACTTTAAGCTTCATAAAAAATAACTCGCATACAACTTCTGCTCCAGTCTACTGATTTTGTTAGAAAAGATAAGCATGTTGATGACATGATCTGGGGTCAGACGCGACCGCAACCTGTATGGTGACCCTCAAGCCTTGTTTACACTTTCGCCTGCCACTTCAGCGCGTGAGCGCGAGTCTCTGCAGACTGCGCGTGCTTGCGGACGCGTCGAGTGTAAAAAATGCTTCAGTCCAGCCGCTGAAAACACCGCTCTGATGAGGGGACTGACGTTGCCGGATGCACAGCTACCTTCGCGCTAACATGACCAGCCCGGCGAACACGTTCACTTTCCGCTCACACTACGCAACGCAGCATTAGTATAATATGTTGACCGTTGTTTCTCTGGCGCTGCACTTCTTTGAATCACAAACTTCCGTAGAGTCTATAAACTGTTTGGCCGTAAAAATGAACCAATCACAAGACATCTTATAGGGGGGGGCACCTGGGGTGGCCAATCGAATTTCAGGGGGGGCCGGTG
>NW_024121211.1:3926812-3972874 GCF_016745375.1 Pimephales promelas | reverse complement strand
ATGGAGCTCTCTAGCCCCTTCCAGAGCTGAGATATCGAAACTCAAAAATTCGGCCCGAAAAAAAAACGACAGTGTACCCCTTACGTTTTTTTTTTTTTTGGGGCGAAAAATTAAGTTTCTCCAATCTTCCCAAAACTCTGGATTCTGATAGAGGGCCATGAGACTTAGACCTGAGTGCAAAAATGGAGGCTCTAGCCCCTTCCAGAGCTGAGATATCGAAACTCAAAAATTGGACCCGAAAAAAAAACGACAGTTACCCCTTACGTTTTTTTTTTTGGGCGAAAATTAAGTTCCCCAATCTTCTCAAAACTCTGGATTCTGATAGAGGGCCATGAGACTTAGACCTGAGTGCAAAAATGGAGGCTCTAGACCCTTCCAGAGCTGAGATATCGAAACTCAAAATTCGACCAAAAAAAAACGACAGTGTTACCCCTTACTTACGTTTTTTTTTTTTTGGGCGAAAAATTAAGTTTCCCAATCTTCTCAAAACTCTGGATTCTGATAGAGGGCCATGAGACTTAGACCTGAGTGCAAAAATGGAGGCTCTAGACCCTTCCAGAGCGATATCGAAACTCAAAATTTCGACCCGAAAAAAAAAACGACAGTGTTACCCCTTACGTTTTTTTTTTTGGGGGCGAAAAATTAAGTTTCCCCAATCTTCTCAAAACTCTGGATTCTGATAGAGGGCCATGAGACTTAGACCTGAGTGCAAAAATGGAGGCTCTAGACCCTTCCAGAGCTGAGATATCGAAACTCAAAATTTCGACCCGAAAAAAAAACGACAGTGTTACCCCTTACGTTTTTTTTTTTTTGGGCGAAAAATTAAGTTTCCCCAATCTTCTCAAAACTCTGGATTCTGATAGAGGGCCATGAGACTTAGACCTGAGTGCAAAAATGGAGGCTCTAGCCCCTTCCAGAGCTGAGATATCGAAACTCAAAAATTCGGCCCGAAAAAAAAACGACAGTGGTACCCCTTACGTTTTTTTTTTTGGGCGAAAAATTAAGTTTCTCCAATCTTCCCAAAACTCTGGATTCTGATAGAGGGCCATGAGACTTAGACCTGAGTGCAAAATGGAGGCTCTAGACCCTTCCAGAGCTGAGATATCGAAACTCAAAATTCGCCAAAAAAAAAACGACAGTGGTACCCCTTACGTTTTTTTTTTTTTGGGCGAAAAATTAAGTTTCTCCAATCTTCTCAAAACTCTGGATTCTGATAGAGGGCCATGAGACTTAGACCTGAGTGCAAAAATGGAGGCTCTAGACCCTTCCAGAGCTGAGATATCGAAACTCAAAATTCGACCCGAAAAAAAAACGACAGTGGTACCCCTTACGTTTTTTTTGGGCGAAAAATTAAGTTTTCTCCAATCTTCCCAAAACTCTGGATTCTGATAGAGGGCCATGAGACTTAGACCTGAGTGCAAAAATGGAGGCTCTAGCCCCTTCCAGAGCTGAGATATCGAAACTCAAAAATTGGGCCCGAAAAAAAAACGACAGTGGTACCCCTTACGTTTTTTTTTTTTGGGCGAAAAATTAAGTTTCTCCAATCTTCCCAAAACTCTGGATTCTGATAGAGGGCCATGAGACTTAGACCTGAGTGCAAAAATGGAGGCTCTAGCCCCTTCCAGAGCTGAGATATCGAAACTCAAAAATTGGGCCGAAAAAAAAACGACAGTGGTACCCCTTACGTTTTTTTTTTTGGGGGCGAAAAATTAAGTTTCTCCAATCTTCCCAAAACTCTGGATTCTGATAGAGGGCCATGAGACTTAGACCTGAGTGCAAAAATGGAGGCTCTAGCCCCTTCCAGAGCTGAGATATCGAAACTCAAAAATTTGCCCGAAAAAAAAAAACGACAGTGGTACCCCTTACGTTTTTTTTTTGGGGCGAAAAATTAAGTTTCTCCAATCTTTCCAAAACTCTGGATTCTGATAGAGGGCCATGAGACTTAGACCTGAGTGCAAAAATGGAGGCTCTAGCCCCTTCCAGAGCTGAGATATCGAAACTCAAAAATTCGGCCCGAAAAAAAAACGACAGTGGTACCCCTTACGTTTTTTTTTGGGGCGAAAAATTAAGTTTCTCCAATCTTCCCAAAACTCTGGATTCTGATAGAGGGCCATGAGACTTAGACCTGAGTGCAAAAATGGAGGCTCTAGCCCCTTCCAGAGCTGAGATATCGAAACTCAAAAATTCGGCCCGAAAAAAAAACGACAGTGGTACCCCTTACGTTTTTTTTTTTTGGGGCGAAAAATTAAGTTTCTCCAATCTTCCCAAAACTCTGGATTCTGATAGAGGGCCATGAGACTTAGACCTGAGTGCAAAAATGGAGGCTCTAGACCCTTCCAGAGCTGAGATATCGAAACTCAAAATTTCGGCCCGAAAAAAAAAACGACAGTGGTACCCCTTACGTTTTTTTTTTTGGGGCGAAAAATTAAGTTTCTCCAATCTTCCCAAAACTCTGGATTCTGATAGAGGGCCATGAGACTTAGACCTGAGTGCAAAAATGGAGGCTCTAGCCCCTTCCAGAGCTGAGATATCGAAACTCAAAAATTGGGCCGAAAAAAAAAACGACAGTGGTACCCCTTACGTTTTTTTTTTTTGGGCGAAAAATTAAGTTTCTCCAATCTTCCCAAAACTCTGGATTCTGATAGAGGGCCATGAGACTTAGACCTGAGTGCAAAAATGGAGGCTCTAGCCCCTTCCAGAGCTGAGATATCGAAACTCAAAATTTCGGCCCGAAAAAAAAACGACAGTGGTACCCCTTACGTTTTTTTTTTTGGGCGAAAAATTAAGTTTCTCCAATCTTCTCCAAAACTCTGGATTCTGATAGAGGGCCATGAGACTTAGACCTGAGTGCAAAAATGGAGGCTCTAGACCCTTCCAGAGCTGAGATATCGAAACTCAAAATTTCACCCGAAAAAAAAACGACAGTGGTACCCCTTACGTTTTTTTTTTTGGGCGAAAAATTAAGTTTCTCCAATCTTCCCAAAACTCTGGATTCTGATAGAGGGCCATGAGACTTAGACCTGAGTGCAAAAATGGAGGCTCTAGCCCCTTCCAGAGCTGAGATATCGAAACTCAAAATTTCGGCCCGAAAAAAAAACGACAGTGGTACCCCTTACGTTTTTTTTTTGGGCGAAAATTAAGTTTCTCCAATCTTCCCAAAACTCTGGATTCTGATAGAGGGCCATGAGACTTAGACCTGAGTGCAAAAATGGAGGCTCTAGCCCCTTCCAGAGCTGAGATATCGAAACTCAAAATTTCGACCCGAAAAAAAACGACAGTGGTACCCCTTACGTTTTTTTTTTTTTTGGGCGAAAAATTAAGTTTCCCCAATCTTCCCAAAACTCTGGATTCTGATAGAGGGCCATGAGACTTAGACCTGAGTGCAAAAATGGAGGCTCTAGCCCCTTCCAGAGCTGAGATATCGAAACTCAAAATTTCGACCCGAAAAAAAAACGACAGTGGTACCCCTTACTTTTTTTTTGGGCGAAAAATTAAGTTTCTCCAATCTTCCCAAAACTCTGGATTCTGATAGAGGGCCATGAGACTTAGACCTGAGTGCAAAAATGGAGGCTCTAGCCCCTTCCAGAGCTGAGATATCGAAACTCAAAAATTGGGCCCGAAAAAAAAACGACAGTGGTACCCCTTACGTTTTTTTTTTTTGGCGAAAAATTAAGTTTCTCCAATCTTCCCAAAACTCTGGATTCTGATAGAGGGCCATGAGACTTAGACCTGAGTGCAAAAATGGAGGCTCTAGCCCCTTCCAGAGCTGAGATATCGAAACTCAAAAATTGGCCCGAAAAAAAAACGACAGTGGTACCCCTTACGTTTTTTTTTTGGGGCGAAAAATTAAGTTTCTCCAATCTTCCCAAAACTCTGGATTCTGATAGAGGGCCATGAGACTTAGACCTGAGTGCAAAAATGGAGGCTCTAGCCCCTTCCAGAGCTGAGATATCGAAACTCAAAAATTCGGCCCGAAAAAAAAACGACAGTGGTACCCCTTACGTTTTTTTTTTTGGGCGAAAAATTAAGTTTCTCCAATCTTCCCAAAACTCTGGATTCTGATAGAGGGCCATGAGACTTAGACCTGAGTGCAAAAATGGAGGCTCTAGCCCCTTCCAGAGCTGAGATATCGAAACTCAAAAATTCGGCCCGAAAAAAAAAACGACAGTGGTACCCCTTACGTTTTTTTTTTTTGGGCGAAAAATTAAGTTTCTCCAATCTTCCCAAAACTCTGGATTCTGATAGAGGGCCATGAGACTTAGACCTGAGTGCAAAAATGGAGGCTCTAGCCCCTTCCAGAGCTGAGATATCGAAACTCAAAAATCGGCCCGAAAAAAAAAACGACAGTGGTACCCCTTACGTTTTTTTTTTTTGGGGCGAAAAATTAAGTTTCTCCAATCTTCCCAAACTCTGGATTCTGATAGAGGGCCATGAGACTTAGACCTGAGTGCAAAAATGGAGGCTCTAGCCCCTTCCAGAGCTGAGATATCGAAACTCAAAATTTCGACCCGAAAAAAAAACGACAGTGGTACCCCTTACGTTTTTTTTTTTGGGCGAAAAATTAAGTTTCTCCAATCTTCCCAAAACTCTGGATTCTGATAGAGGGCCATGAGACTTAGACCTGAGTGCAAAAATGGAGGCTCTAGCCCCTTCCAGAGCTGAGATATCGAAACTCAAAAATTCGGCCCGAAAAAAAAACGACAGTGGTACCCCTTACGTTTTTTTTTTTGGGCGAAAAATTAAGTTTCTCCAATCTTCTCAAAACTCTGGATTCTGATAGAGGCCATGAGACTTAGACCTGAGTGCAAAAATGGAGGCTCTAGACCCTTCCAGAGCTGAGATATCGAAACTCAAAATTTCGCCCGAAAAAAAAAACGACAGTGTTACCCCTTACGTTTTTTTTTGGGGGCGAAAAATTAAGTTTCCCCAATCTTCTCAAAACTCTGGATTCTGATAGAGGGCCATGAGACTTAAACCTGAGTGCAAAAATGGAGGCTCTAGACCCTTCCAGAGCTGAGATATCGAAACTCAAAATTTCGACCAGAAAAAAAAACGACAGTGGTACCCCTTACGTTTTTTTTTTGGGCGAAAAATTAAGTATCCCCAATCTTCTCAAAACTCTGGATTCTGATAGAGGGCCATGAGACTTAGACCTGAGTGCAAAAATGGAGGCTCTAGACCCTTCCAGAGCTGAGATATCGAAAATCAAAATTTCGATAAGAAAAAAAAAACGACAGTGTTACCCCTTACGTTTTTTTGGGGGGGCGGAAAATTAAGTTTCTCCAATCTTCTTGAAACTCTGGATTCTGATAGAGGGCCATAAGACTTATACTTGAGTGCAAAAATGGAGGCTCTAGACCCTTCCAGAGCTGAGATATTTATATATTTATAATGGCATAAACGCCCCGAAAAAAACGACAGTGGTACCCCTTTCGTTTTTTTTTTGGGTTGAAATTTTCAGTTTCTCTGATCTTCTTGAAACTCTGGATTCTGATAGAGGGCCATGAGACTTAGACCTGAGTGCAAAAATGCAGGCTTTAGACCCTTCCATAGCTGATATGTTGAGATCCCACGTAGCATTTATGCCATTATAAAAATAGTGGGTTCGCGGACGGTGGAATTTTGGGATGGCGCTTGGTGCCCCGGACCCCGGGGGGCCTGCTGAGTGCAGTAAAATAGTTTTTATCACGACAGGAACTTTACTTAAAATGTGTATCAAATATACTACCCGAAACCCCATTAAAAGTGCATCTAGCCATCATAAAAGTGCATCTATCCATAAAAAATATATATTAATATAAAATATTTAAAATATTCATTTTTAAGTTGCGCTTTAGATCTAAGGCAAATCCATATGTTTTTGGCCAGAAGTTATTTTACTTTATAAAGTTTCAAATATGGATATTTTTCTTACATCTCCATCTTCCTCATTACTCAACATAAAGTCAACATCATATATATATTAATCAGCTATATGTTCAAGCACTTCAGAACTGTATATTCTGCACATGAAAAAGTTTAAAAAATGTATCTGTGATATATATATACATACATATACATATATATATATATTATAAAAGAAATTCCAATTAGCATTACTGAAAATGTGACTTCAGTAACAGGCTTTCATACCTACTGTCCATTCTAATGGACAGACACATTTAAACAAATCCTGATTTAAAACGTGCAACTTTACAGTCGATTTTTAACTTTAATTAATAAGTTCAATCTTTCTATTTTACACACAAACTATGAAATACTGGCAAAAATATATACAAAATTTAAATACACCTTAGAAAATCTTGCTTGCTTCTGTGTTTGGAGTGAAGTGCTGCCATGCTTCTCTTCAATGTAGAGATATATATATATATATATATATATATATATATATATATATAATTACTACATGCAGAGCTTTACTGGCAATTGATTGGATGACAAACGTCCAATCTCATGGACTGCAGGCTTTAAACTAGGTGAAATGCTCCAGAAGTTAAAAAAAGGGGACTGACATGTGATGTCCATTGTAATGGACATTGTAAAGGACATCCACTGCCTTTATTCTTGCGTGTAGTTTTTTTGTTACTTGTCCATGATGAAAGTGCAGAGCAGTAACTTGCCTATTATTACAATTACTGAACCAAATGTGTGTTAATAAATATTAACAAATAAATTAAAAAAAAAAACTAACAAAAAAGTACTATGGTATTACCATGTTTCTAGCTGGAAAACTTTGAAGTACAATATAAATACCATTTATCATGTAAATAAAAAATAAAAAAAACGTAGGATGTTTTATTTTATGTTTAAATGTTAAATCTAATAAATATAACGCGGATCAGACCACGCGGATGTCAAATATAACTGACAGAATAAACGGACCAATCATATCCTCCCTTCACTGCATTAGTCCCGCCTACTGAAGTGACGCTATTACTATATAAAGCATCGCCCCGCCCCTTTACGGCCCTTTCCGTTCACTGACATCGCTGTGTTTGAGGTGCTCGGTTCTTCGCTCGAAGCTAAGGCCTTTGAATCCGGCGACTAGCACCGTCAAATTTAGGCATCCACGTCTGAAACCTTAACCTGCTGAAAGAACAATGGCATCTGTATCCGAGCTCGCCTGTATTTACTCCGCTCTCATCCTCCATGATGATGAAGTGACCGTAACGGTGAGTGTGAGGGGTTTGAGCGCGCGCTGACGGCGCGACATGGACATCCGGGACTCTTGACACTATCTGTGTACAAATGACGCTCATTCATTAGTGATTTTAAAAGATTTACATTTGTATATAGGTTAGTTTGTTACTGCACATGTTCAGTGTGTTAATATTAGAACCTAAATAGTGTGTGAAAACAGTTTGAACGCGTTGTGGTAAAATTGTCGCTCGCGCTGCTTCTTCTCTAAAATTAATCACTTTTTACACGATATTATTCAGAACAACTTAAGTGATTTACTCTTTAAGTCGTAAAATGTGCGATTGTGACTGTACAGTACAGAGTATTACCACTTTATATTCTTGTACATGCTAATCACACTGCTATTGTAAGTGGTATAATGACCATCTGTTGACCATATACTTTGATTATGAAATGTTTATCATGGTACTTACATCTTACTTTAGGAAGAATGCCGTTGTATCACATGTTCCCACTGTGTTTTTCTTTTTGACAGTGCCATGTTAGCATCTGATACATCATTGAAGTATTGCACTGCATCCAAATGAAAGCATGAGCTGATGTGTTCTTGATCTGTGTTTCAGGAGGACAAGCTCAATGCCCTGATCAAGGCGGCCGGTGTGAACATCGAGCCCTTCTGGCCTGGTCTCTTCGCTAAGGTGAGTGTATTTCTCAGCCATTGCATCTATAAGATCCATCTAAGAGATGGAAATGGTTAAATGAGGATGTTTGGGAAACATTGCACCTACAGTTGTCAAGTCAGCTCTACAGAGGACCTTAGCAGTGTTATTTTAGTGCATCTGCACGTGTCGGAGTGTAAGTGTGATGTTGTGTGTTCAGGCTCTGGCCAGTGTTGACATCGGGAGTCTGATCTGTAATGTTGGAGCCGGCGGAGGAGCCGCTCCTGCCGCTGCTGTTGCTGCCGCTCCTGCAGGAGACGCTCCAGGTAACACACACACACGCATTCAGACGCTTCACACCTGCATTATGATCTCATTCACACTCTCAACCCCTCTTCTGTTTGCATTACAGCCAAGGTGGAAGAGAAGAAAGAGGAGAAGAAAGAAGAGTCTGAGGAGTCTGATGACGACATGGGCTTCGGTCTTTTCGACTAAAGCAGTTTTTAATAAAAAAAATTGAAACTGTAAATTCTGTTTGTCACTGTTGTTTGGGGTCTAGTTCTGGTTAACATGTTCACTAGATAAGTCAGATTCACTCCTATAGTTAAAACAGTAGAAATGCTAATAGTAAGTGCAAAAAGTTAACGCATTACTGTCCTATTTACTTTCTGGTCAGAAATCAAGACACTAGTTATAGTGTTAAACATGTCCATATGATATGCTTTTTTTGTTTTGTTAAATATACATTTAAATCCTTTAAAAAGCCCTTTTTATATGTATTCAAATTCTATAATCAGACATTTTTTTGTTAAATATTAAAATTATTTAAAAAGCCATCTTTTGTTAAATATATATTTAAATTATTTAAAAGCCATTTTTCGTTAAATATTTAAATTCTTTAAAAAGCCATTTTATTATGTGTTTTAGTTCTTTAAGACATTTTTTGTTAAATATATATTAAAATTCTTTAAAAAGACATTTTTTTAAAATATTTAAATTCTTCAAAAAGCCATTTTTGTTAAATATTTAATTTCTTTAAAAAGCCATTTTAATATATATTTTAATTCTTTAATAAGACATTTTTTGTTAAATATATATTAAAATTCTTCAAAAACACATATTTTTTAAAAATATTTAAATTCTTCAAAAAGCCATTTTGTTAAATATATATTTAAATTATTTAAAAAGCCATTTTTGTTAAATATTTAATTTCTTTAAAAAGCCATTTTTAATATTCAAATTCTTTAATAAGACATTTTTTGTTAAATAAATATTAAAATTCTTTAAAAAGACATTTTTTAAATTCTTTAAAAAGTCATTTTTGTTAAATATTTAAATTCTTTAAAAAGCCATTTTTACTATATATTCAAATTCTTTAATAAGACATTTTTTGTTAAATATATATAAAAATTCTTTAAAAAGACATTTTTGTTCAATATCTAAATTCTTTAAAAAGCTCTTTTTGTTAAACTATATATTTAAAGTATTTAACTAAGCCCTCTTTTCCTAATATTTCTTTTGTATCAGATGCTTTTATCCAAAGCACGTCCAGGAGTTTTGGTTTCAGACGATCGTTTTCCTTTCCAAACATGGCTCAAATTGTTCATTTTCATAGAGTAAAATTCAACTATAATGGAATAATTTTAAAACCCTATCATTACCAGTTACTTTAATTATGCAGCCAAAAGAGTGAAATGAAAAGGAATACGAGTCGAGCAGAGATGAGACCAAGACACCTACAGCTAAAGATATCGATAACATTTTATTAGTTAAAAGATCTGTACAGTTGCTTCTTCCTGAGAATAATTTATACCAATGACAACATGGATTTCACGATTGTTCTGTACACAAAAGTCCAAACTCAACGGGGTCGCTTCAACCCTAGTGTGTCTGTGGTAAAAAATAACATGATTTTACAGAATAAAAGTTCTTGGAAATGAAATCAGAAGGCAGCTTTGATTATATCAATTTACCATAATGTGCTTCAAGTGACTGATATGTGACTAATATATTGGCTTCTGTCCCGGACGTGATGTGTTACGCTCACGTCAGGGCGCCTTGGTTTTCCTTCTTAAGTTGAGCAGTTTCATTAAAAAAATACGACTGTGGTTTGGCTTTAGAGTCACGGTGAGTTTTGCACACGAAGCCCTGAGTTTCTGAGCCCTCGACTGACGTCTGAGATCACAATATTTGTTGTCTCTCGTATTTGTTGTGGTCCTATGGTCGACCGGAAGGGGAGGGGCTTAGGCTCTCTATGCAAAACAGTGTGTTGATAAGCCTTTGGATTATTGGAGAGTTCCAGTTGCAGGTTTTGAGTAAGACCGACTTCATTTCTGGATACAAAATAAAACGAACTTGACGCTTCTAACGGTTATAAAACAAAAATATGTTCTGCAAATCCTCTCCTGTAAAAATGTTTCTGTAGCTTCAGTCTCGTAAGGTTTAAAGCCGTGTTCCTCGGATGATCCGGTCATGTGGAGGAACTAGAGCGGCCTGTTGAGCGCCAGCATCTTCAGCCGCGCCTGGTCGATGACGTCCAGCAGGTTCTTGGCGTCGACGGCTAGCGCGTGAGCCGCGGTTAGCATCTGCTTCTTGTAGTCTTGCTGTAGACTGGTCAACACATACTGTTGCGCCAGACGCATCTTACTGATCAGCTCAGCCAGGTCAGAGTTCAGCAGCTTCTGGGCCATCTCGATCTGAGCCAACACACAGTCAAGTCACATTCATAAATATAACGCTTTTACCAATATAGACTGTTTGAGAGCAGCTTCACAGTGATGACAGGAAACTACAGTAGGAATGTTGTGTACTGTAAAATTAGTAACGCTTTACAATAAGGTTCATTAGTTAACATCATGAGTTCACATTAACTACAAATGACCTGCACATCTTAATTGATGTTAAATTTTGACATTTACTAATACATTATTAAAATCTTGTTAACATTAATTAATGCACTGACATGAACAAACGATGAACAGCTTTATTTTTATTAACAAAGATTAACAAATGTTTTGCTCATGGTTACTTTATGCATTAACTAATGCTAACTAATGCAACAGTAGAACTAAACTATTATATTTTTGGTCAGATTAGCGTCTAATTCTGACCCAATAATGACTTTTGCCTCAATAAACTCCTAATTACTGCTTATTAATAGTTATTTGTTCAGTTTAGGTATTGAGGATTTAGAGATGTAGAATATGATCATGCAGAATAAGGCATTAATATGTGCTTTATAAGCACTATATAATTTAATAATAATAATATTAATACTTTGAGGTTTGCCTTAAATGTAAAGTGCATTAGAAATAAAATTTATTATTATTAATATTAATAAACAGTCAATATCCTAGTAATATGCATGCTAGTTAATAATGAGAATTGGACCCTAAACTAAAGTGTTGCCATATTTTTTTATTACTATTAAATACTTGATTTTACAGTGAAATATTGCATTAGTAATATTTCTTAATATTTGTATTTACTAATAAGTATAATAATAATAATTAGTATTATTAAATAATTATTTGATTATTAAATACTAATTATTACTACAAATTTCACAGTGCAGCAAACCTGGAGTTTTTTAAGTCACACTTTAAATAAAAAAACAAAAACAATTATGTTTATTATTAAAAGTGTTTATTTTATTATTAATAACATTTTAAATAGAATGCTAAAATGTATTTGATTTTTATTGTATATATTTTACTAAATATATTCTTTTTTTAAATTCTTTTTAATTGGACATTTTTATGATTTAATGGGCTATATGCACGCATAAATTACGCATTTGACGCAAGGATGCTCGTCCATTTCCGGTTGTGGAGATTAAAGCGGAGGAAAACCGAGGAAAACGGAATTATGGCAGAGACTTCAAAATTTACTGTCCTCCCGTCTTTGAAACGAAACTTACTTACGTTTAGATGTAATTTTATATATAGTTATGTTTATTTAATATAATTTTGAAAAGAAGCATCACAACGAGGGGTGTCTGTTTTATCTGTTTTTGTGACTAACGTTTCTTTAGTAAAACCATGAAGTATAAAATTCAATATAAATTCTCGGTATTGCATTGGACTCTATGATCGGCGGAAGTTATCGAGCATCCTTACACCTTCACCGGAAATACCGCCGTGCATAGAGCCCATTCATTACAAGTAATATAATGTAAGTGATATATAAATAAAATGATCAGAATAAAATTTGAATCATTATTATAATTGATAATTCACAATAAATATATACTGCAAAACATTATGAAAAGTATGTAAGGCTTCAATCAATAAATATTTTATTGATAACAAAATAATCTAACATTGATTAACACCATCTAACATAATTTTATAATTAATTAATATTAATAAAATTAATAATTAATTAATATATAATGCATAGTGAATAAATATATAAATATTAAAATAATTAATATTATTAAAAAATAATTATTTATTCTTGTTTTACTTATTAGTGTAGTAAAACACTATTCTGTCAAAATATGTTGTTGTTTTTTTTAAAACGATTAATATTAATAAAAACACTGTGTGCTCGACCAGCATGTCCACTCAACAGTGTGTTGCTGACCTCTCTGTGTGTGCTGGCCGGTAACACCGGGATGGTCTCGTCCACCGTCGCGAGTAACGTCCTGAGCGCCAGTCCGACATCCTGAGGAAAACACCAGAGGAGCTCGTCACACACACACACACACACACACACACACTGCAGACAGTGAGATTATCCCAGCAGTTTCCTGACCTTCACCATGGGCACGTACTCCTCCGGGGGCGCCGGCTGGATCCGGCTGGACATCTCGATCACGGCCTTCACCAGACCCGTCACGTTCTCGTACACCTTATCGTTCGAGCGGTCCAGGTTTGCTGTGGGAGGAGGACTGATCTCCTGAGGCTGGATCTGAACACACACACACACATCAGCGTCTGTGGTGCAGTTCTGGGTTTAAACAGCAGGGGGCAGTCCTCTACTGAACCACAGATGACACACTTCTACACCAGTCAATCCCAGACTTTCACAAGATTTCCCACAATGCTCATTATTAATAGATGTGGACTTTATTTAATATCTAAACTGATCAGATTGGGATTTTTAGATTTAATCCTGAAAATATCAAACTCTACATGAGCATTAAAATAAGCTCAACACTGAAAAATACTGAGCAGAGAAAAGCTCATTAATACACACAACCTCTTTAAAAATACAAACTATAAAACACACTGACATAAACACACACACACTCAGAGACAGACAGACACACACACACACAAACAAACAGACAGACAGACAATTAGAGACACACACACACACAGGTCTTACCCTCCAGGGCTACATGCAACAGTGCAGGATAAAGCAGGTGAGCGGGTGTGTGTGGGGAGGAAGGCGGATGCAGGAAAACAGAACACATCATTATTAGTCCAAAACAAGCAAACAAACCAAAACTCATAAAGTCATGCAGCTTCAAGAACAGAGGAGGGGGCGACCGAGAGTCACATGACTGCTCACTTCAGCTTCTCTGTGGACGTCTGAGAGCGTTCGGAGTGTTCCCTTAATGTTCGCATAACCAAAAACTGTTTTAAAACGTTTCATAAACTGGACGATCAGAGAAGAACAGGAGAATATTCCGCATCACATGACATTTATAGTGTTCAGCAAACGCGTGTGTGTGTGTGTGTGTGTGATCATCTGAAGGACTAACTCTGCTGAACACTCAACGGCTTCTTCTCATGAGGATCCACGGTAAGGTTACGACAACAGGAAAACCTCTTATATAACGGCCACGGGAACAACACACTCTACCGCAGTCCAGTGTGTGTGTGTGGTGTGTGTGAGTGTGTTAGTGTGTGTGTGTGAATGAGTATATGTGTCTGAGAGAGTGTGTGTGTGTGTGTGACTGAGTATATGTGTCTGAGAGTCCGTGTGTGTGTGTGAGTGTCTGTATGCGAGTGTGTGTGTGTGTGAGAGAGAGAGAGAGAGAGTGTGTGTGTGATCCTGAGCGTCTACTGTTTGAGCGAGCGTGTCCTCAGCAGTGTGTGTGTGTGTGTGTGTTTGATCCTGAACGTCTGCTGAGTGAGCGAGTGTTTGTGTCCTCAGCAGTGTGTGTGTGTGTGTGTGTTTGATCCTGAACGTCTGCTGAGTGAGCGAGTGTTTGTGTCCTCAGCAGTGTGTGTGTGTGACTGAGTATGTGTGTGTCTGAGAGTGTGTGATTGTGTGTGTGTGTGTGTGAGAGAGAGATTTGCAAATGAGTGTTTGTGTCCTCAGCAGTGTGTGTGTGTGTGTGATCCTGAATGTCTGCTGAGCGAGTGTTTGTGTCCTTAGCAGTGTGTGTGTGTGTGTGTTTGATCCTGAACATCTGCCGAGCGAGTGTGTCCTCAGCAGTGTGTGTGTGTGTGTGATCCTGAACGTCTGCTGAGCGAGAGTGTGTGTGTGTGTGTGTTTGATCCTGAACGTCTGCTGAGTGAGTGAGCGTGTGTGTTCTCAGCAGTGTGTGTGTGTGATCCTGAACGTCTGCTGAGTGAGTGTGTGTGTGTGTGTGTGTGTGTGTGTGTGTGTGTTCTGAGGTTTGGCTGAAGCCGTCTCAGGTCCACTGGCCCGTGTTCTGCTGACGGAGATCAACTCTCTGTGACTCTGAGTGTGTGTGTGTGTGTGTGTGTGAGCGGGAAACGCAGGCGTTGGTGAAGTTTAGTTTGTTGACATGCAGAACACAACAGCCAATCCGCATGCGGCACACGTCTCAGATTCCCCTCGTGAGCAGGATCATGCAGGACCGCTGGAGTACCTTGACGCCCTCGTTGTAACTGTCCACCGGGGTCAGGTTGGTCAGGTGACTCGGCGCGCCGGGACGGGGCGGTTTCTTCGGGGGAGCCACGTGATCTGCAGGACACACACACACATGAACTAATCTTCTGACATATTAGTCATCACAACACAATAAGCTGATGATAAACGCACATCGCTCTCTATTAAATATTAATGAGTGAAAAAACATAATGAACTCTATAGACTCATTATTAATATTTCATATTCAAACAGACAATTGCATTCTTTCAGGACAGACATTAACACACACTGTACACAAATACCTAAATGTAAGTGCTGTGATTTTGATAACTCCATTAAAGTTGGTCTTTAAATGTATCAAATTTGCATAAATATTAAGATTGATTATATTCATCACAAAAATATTATCATTATGTGTAAAAAAAATTATCTTTATCAATCTGTTTCCACACCTTTTTTAGTAATTAATTACACACACATATATATATATATATATACACATATAAATAATAATAATAATAATTTATAATAAACTTCTTAAAAATATATAGAAAAAAATTAAATACTATATATATGTATTCCAATAAATATAGCCAAAATTGTGTGTGTGTGTGTTATATATATTAGTGCTGTTAAATCCATAAACTGCATCTGACATGTAATATATGTGTATATATGTATTATGTGTGTGCATCTGTTTTTCTAAACACACACACACATATATTTATACGGTATATATGCATCCACATACAGTATTATAATGCATACGTACATTATATTATGTAAACAGAATTTTTATTAGATGTGAATAATCATGATTAATAAATTATATATGTTCTATAGCGAATATATTCTTTTATTTTACTTTTAACTCTTATTTTATTAACTTCCATGGTTTTTAGACCTGTAAATCACAATCGTCAAAGTGAAGCGGAAATGAACAGTCTGTGTTGTGTAAGAAAAGTCATTGTTGTGTAGTTGAAGTCATTGTATCATTTGTAGGGATGAGCGAGTACAGCATTATCTGTATCTGTATCTGTATCTGTATAACCATATGAATTATCTGTATCTGTATCTGTACTCGGACTGGGCGGGGCCTAAACCCGGAAGTGGGTCGGGTAGTCTTGAAATGGAAAACCGGTATGTTATTTTAAGCATGCAATTGATATGGGTTGATCAGAAATTGTTATATTTATTGCTGATAAGAAAACTATTTACATGACAGCATCAGCATTGAGCTTCAGATCAATGGTTTTGATCACGATAACAACGAACTACAGAACAAGTTTTGCAACAATGAATACAACACATGTGGTTGCAAATATGAAGTAAAATGTAACGAACAAGAGTTTTCATCTGAACTAGGGCTGGGTGATATGGACCAATAGTCATATCCCAATATATTTAGGCTGAATTTCAATATACAAAATATATCCCGATATTTTTTCTGCAAAGTGAGAGCAAATGTTCAGTCAAAGCCAAATATGACATGTCACAAGTAGTTTTATTGAAACATGAACATTTGCAAAATCAAATGAATAAATAATTAACAGGTTTCTTCACCTTAGGGCTGCATGATTATGACAAAAATCTTAATTGCAGATTATTCCCTTGGAATTGTAATTGTGATTTATTAATTGGTTTATTTATTTTGTCAATACAACGTTGGTATGAGCCATTACATTCATTTAAAAAATATAAAAAATAACACAAAGAAAAATAGGGGCATTAAGGGGTTAATAAAGACATGACAGTTACCTTGGTGAATAGACAATACTGTTAATGAAACATTGAAACTGCTCCAGGTGAATAGAATTAAAATCATACCTGCTTTGTTTTTATTTCGTGTTATTTACAACGCAACAGTGTTGCATGCTCGTTGTTTCTTTTGCACATACAGTGAGGCGATCCAGCGCGCGCCGCCGCATTTGCGCGTGCAATTGAGTGTGCGCTACGACTAACGTTACAGTATAACGGCTGACAGGACAAAGTCCGTTTTGCTGAGGTGAAAGACTTTATTTCATGTTATAACATAACATGCTTTAATCAAGCACGCAAAGTGGAAAAGGAGTGACTGGGGCGCGGGGAGCAGTGCAGAGAGCTCTGGGTCAGCACTAAGCAGCTTGCTTGGAGCAAGGCGTGCAGCGCAAACTCTAATTACATATCACATTTAAAATATATATTCTTTATATTGATATATCGCTCAGCCCTAATTTCAACATTACTTTTTTTTTCTTTTTTTTTTCGAGCACAGATATTGACTCGTATTACTCGTATAATATTTGTACTCGACAAAAGTGCTTTATCCGTACCGGATACTCGTTTCAGCCGAGTATCCGGCTCAACTCTAATCATTTGTATTGAAAATGTGCATTAAATCTAAAGGGGAATTTCAGTGTGTGTGTGTGTGTGTGTGTGTGTTCATACCTGCTTTCCCAACCGGCTGGTAAACGTGTTGCTTCCCCATCTGAAAGAAAACACACAATCAATCACACACAAGCGTTTAACAACACACAGTGGTTTTCCTGCAGACTGGGTTCCTGCTGCCCACCGGGGCCCTGTGGGATTGTGGGTAGCTTGAGGGAAAGACAGGCATATTTCAGATCCAAAAATGAGTTTCACTCAACTAATGTGAGCAAACCCGTCGCTCTCGTCCTGCATCAGCTCAGATCTGCTGTAATCATGAGTGATGAAATCTCCCATGATGCCCCTGTCATTTACCCTCCTCTCAGGGTTTCAGATTCCCGCTCAGGAATGAGTTCAGGATCTGCACTTTTCAGCTGTGTGGAAGGTTTTGGCGAGTGTGATCGGCATTGCTGGCTGCGACTCTGACAGGAAGTGTGTCCTCGCTACGGCACTGTAAATCTCCCTCTGGGAAGAAACAAAAACAAGCAGGGGATTATGGGAACTCACCGGGGTCTGGAGAGCGCCGTCCTCCCGGTCGATACTGCCCCTCGAGTTCCTCGACTCCGGCTTCTGAACACACACAACACATCAATCAAACACACATTTCCAGATCATGAGGATTATCAAATATTCATGAGATCTGATTATGTCATCATCACATGACTGATGGATTTCCATGACTTTTCCAGTCTAGATTAAAATCATACAACAATAATAATATTAATAATAAATCAAATCAGATTTAAACTAGTGTTGTCAAATGGATTAATTGCATATAACAAAAGTTAGTAAACATATTATATATATATAATATAAATATATATACACACACTTAAATATTTATAAAATTTTATGTTATGCGATTGATCGATATGACAGGAATAGTTCAAACATTTAAATTTGTTTAATTTTATTTTTAACATTAATTGATAATTATTTACATATTTTCTTATTTAAATAAAAAAATAAATACAAATTATTTATATAGGTTACTTTATTTCTTCTTTTCTTATAATTCAAGGTTTTGAAAAACATTAAACACATAAATATATAATAATAAACATTTTGATATTTATATACCATATCTGTAATATTTTATAAATATATCCAACATTTTGTTTTTACTATTTATATACTACATTTAAATATTAATTGGTTAATTTAAAATTTAAATATTAAATCTAGTCCTTTTTTTTATTTTTTTCACTTTAGAAATTTAGAAAACATTTTAAGATTGTAATAATTATCATGACTTTTCCTGGCTTGGAAATCACTTTTTTTTTAACTCCCTGATATTTCACACATAAAATACATAAATAATACTACTGCTACAACTCATAATAAACATTTTAATATTAAAATCTGTATTATTTTATACATATTTAGAACAATTTTTTATTTAAATTAAATTGCTTAATTTAAAAACTTGATTTCTTGTTTTAACTTTAGAAATGCATGATTTTACCAGGCTTGAAGATCACAATTTAAAATTTTCCTGATTTTCCACTTTCGTTCTGACAGACCTCAAAGCCTCAAGAAAAGCAACAAACTTCACAACTTGTTAAAGCACAAAGTAAAGATTTCCCCAAACGATCCAGCGAGTTTATACTCCATGAAGAGGATGAAGAGCATGAAGAACTCCTCACTACGCAAGTCTAGTTACCGGCTTTCCGAAACAGAACTTGAAGAGATGCATCCTCTGAGCGGATCGTGAGCGCTGTGTGTGTGTTTCCATGTGAGATTCCTCCAGATTCCTGCTCTCTCTCTCTCTCTCTCTTTCACATCCCACGCTTTCCCTTCCTCCCGCTGCTTCTACACACACACAGCTCCTCTGAGGGCCGATCTCAATGACCAACTACCTGCTATTTTTATACGCAGAAAGTAATATGCAGAATGCAAATGTGCATGGAAAAACCAATGACCTTCTGAATCTACCAGGAACACAACTGCATGGAACACTTTATCCCATAATGCATTGCGCTCAAATTGCCTTTCCATTTCCTGTGCAGTGAATGAACCGTGAATGAACCGAACCATATCAGTTTATGCGGTTGTTTAATCAGACGGCTAGGGGAAAAATAGCACTTTTTATGCAAAATTAGATTAAAAATGCGAGTACACTGTATTTTAGTATTTTGTCAGATTAATTTATTTTCCAAAACAAATATAAGAGGAGGAAAATATCCACTACTTTGAAACAGCTTTAAATATAAATTACATTGTTTTGAATGACTTTATTCATGTGCTATGAATCATATATAAAGTTCCCAATAAAAGAGGAAATAGTCAATTGCGATGAAGCATTTTTCAGCTGTACAGTTTATAATTGACAACTGGAGGAGTAAAGACATTTATATTCATTTAAATTGTGCTTTTTCCTGTTTCTGTAAAGCCATTTTGAAGCGATTAGTATTGTAAAAAGCTCTGTATAAATAAACTTGGACTATCCCAAATAGGCATTAGCTCATGATAATTTAAATATATATATATTTAAATTGAATAACCAGTAAAAATAATTCTATAGTGTTGTGATTTGTAATGCTCATGAGATTTTAGTAAGATCAGACCATTTTCAAGAACATCCTGAAGTATAGGGTGCACTAGGGTGCAGTATGCAGTGCACTAGTGTTCATTCCAGACACACTCGGATTCTTTCCTTTTGAGAAGAGCTTTTTCATTTTTTTCCTTGAAGAATGAGAAGATGCCAGTGTTTCTCAGGAAGGCACGAACCACACGGGTTTCCACCGATTCCCACAAACCCCTGCTGCCAAATGAGACGATCGCTTATGACACGCGTGTGATGCGGCGCCCAAGTTTCCACTGGACAAGGAGCGATATCACAGTCACATGTCTGCTAACAACACTCCTCCCATCAAAAGTTTCAGCCTGCCGTGTTTTTTCAGCCTGTCTCTCACGTCTCGTCTCTGTCTCTCACGTCTCGTCTCTGTCTCGCACCTCTCGTCTATGTCTCGCACGTCTCATCTCTGTCTCGTACGTCTTGTCTCTGACGTCTCGTCTCTCATGTCTCGTCTCTGTCTGTCTCGTCTCTGACGTCTCATCTCTGTCTGTCACGTCTCATCTCTGTCTCGTCTCTGTCTCTGACGTCTCATCTCTGACGTCTCGTCTCTTTCTCTTACGTCTCATCTCTTGCACGTCTCGTCTCTGACGTCTCATCTCTGTCTCGCACGTCTCGTGTCTATCTTGTCTCTCACGTCTCTGTCTCTTCTCTGTCTCTCACGTCTCTGTCTCTTCTCTGTCTCATCTCTCACGTCTCTGTCTCGTCTCTCACGTCTCGGTCTTGTCTCTCACGTCTCTGTCTCGTCTCCGTCTCGTACGTTTCTGTCTCGTCTCAGTCTCGTCTCATCTCTGTCTCGTCTCTCACGTCTCATCTCCGTCTCGTACGTCTCTGTCTCGTCTCTCACGTCTCTGTTACGTCTCAGTCTCGTCTCTCATGTCTCTCTCTCTCGTCTCTGTCTCGTATCTGTCTCATCTCGTGTCCGCAGGTCGGCATGATCCTGTGCCAGTCGATCTCAGTGGTGGTCCTGTCCCAGCTCTTCTTGTCCCGGAGTCTGTACTGGGAAGTGTCGTCGCTGTGGTTGGTCTCGCTCCCGCTCACCGTGAGCAGTGATATTACAGTCACATGTCTGCTAACAACACTCCTCCCATCTAAAGTTTCAGCCTGCGAAGGAAATCACTCGAGTGTCAGATCTGGTGAGTGTTCATTAAACTCCTCTCTCGGGAACCGAAACCCCCACTGACACATCATCTGGAGACCAACAGCGTGAGGAAGACGTCGCATCTGAGATCGGCGTTTGGCAGGGATGTGGATGTGAAGGAATAGTTTCCTCTGGCGAGAAGAAGACAGTTTCACTCGCAGGTGCGCACAGATTTACAGCTTTGTTTTCAGGACGAGAGTTTTTATTCCGTCTTTTTCTCAGAGTAACAACAACCACAGCACATGCAATAGATGCCAAACACACTCAAAGTGACCAACAAGCCATACAAAATGCTGGAAGTGAATCAGAAAAGCTATGAATCATTTCAAGAGAAACAGCATTTCTTCCTGCTAATTTGAAATGTTTAATGTGACTTATTGCCTTTCCAAACTCCAAACCTCCGGTCCATCAAGACCACTTATGAAACTAAATGGCAAACGTGACCCAGAAATATTACAATATTCACATATGAAAACACATGTGAGAGATTAGAGCTCATTTACATATAGCAGTCTTAAAGGTACAGTAGTATAAAGGTGGAAAATGGTCCATAAACTGAATTATGACTAAATTATAACAAATAAACAAACCTTTATTATTATATATTCATATGAATTTACATTTATTGTTTGTTATTATTAATGACTATGTATTAGTATATTTATTATATACTTTAAGATGTACATTTTCTAAAATTATAAGTGGACTAGAAAAGAAAAGAAAACGCAAGAAAAGTGTAGAATTTAACTATTAAAAATAATTAAAATATATTCTTTTTAAATAGTTAAGATTTTATGGAACTATTCATTCAAATTCTTTGATAATTCTAGAACAGTATGAATAGTATATGGGCTGTAAAAAGGGTTGAGAAATTAAGTTGGATTTTGTTTTACTAAAATTATACTAATATTTGAATAATATATTGAGATAATTTTAGTTAGAGGAGTGTGCTAACAAGAAGGCATAATGAGAAATATAAACCAAATCAAGCACTGTATTGAATTGTTTATGCAAAACGATTAAATAGCATGACAGTTACAACTACTATACATAATCTATTATTTAAACTAAAATTTGTAGGACTTTTCCAGGCTTAAAAAAAGTTGTTTTTTTTAATTACCTGAATATTTTATTTTTAAACTCCCATAAATATTTAGAACCTTTTTAAAAATATTTAATTATTATAATTAAATGGTTCATGTTTTATTATTATTATTATTTAATGTGATGGCTCATTTTACAACTCCCCCAGAGTTAAACAGTTGTGTTTTACCATTTTCGAATCCATTCAGCCGAATTTCTGATATTTAGAAGAATATCAGTCACCAGTCTCATTGACTTCAATAATATATATTTTTTCCTACTATGGAAGTCAATGAGACTTGTTATGTCCAGGACTTTTTAAGATTACATTAATTAAATTTTTTTTTAATTGGACTAATATTTGAAACTCAAATTTGAGCTTGACAGCCCTGAATAGTGTGGTGTATGAGTGTGTCAGTACCAAGAAGCTCTCCTCGTGCTCCAGCCACCTCTGGTCCTCCTCCATCTGCTGCTGCTGCTTCATCAGTGTCTCCTCCATCAGGTGTGTGACGGGCATCACCTGAGTCCGGCCCAGAGCCGCCCCATCCTGACACACACACAGAACACAGCAGCGTTTATGACCGCACTCCACTGAACACTCATTCAACGGCCTCATCTGCTCACTCGCTCACTCACTCACTCACACACACACACACTCACTCACCTCCATGTTCGGAGACCACACGGGATGGTTCCAGGTCTCGTGTGGGTCGAGGACCGAGGCTTGTGGGGGGAATCCTGCTCCGGGCACGAGTGCACTGGGATATCCAGACCCCTGGACAGATGAAAGACATTTGATTTAAAGCACATTTACATTTATTTATTAAAAAAAAAAGTTTATTTATAAAAAATACAAAAAAAGAATACTGTAGCTATCAGAGTTATTTGAAGTATTATTTATATACTATTTTAGTTTTTATTAATAATTTGAATTAGCTTCAATTTTTTTAATTATTAATAATTTTGCTATGCGCTCGTCACTTTTTATAATTTTTAATTTATTTTTATTTTACTTATATTTTTACATTTTCAGTTTTTAGTACATACAACTAAAACTTTAGTTAAAAATTTGAAGTTTAGTTAAACTTTAGTTAAAAATTTCAGTTAGTTTTTAATATTTATATGTATATATTTTTTTTCATTTCAGCTTTGAATGACCTTTATTTTTTTATTTTATTTTCAGACTTAATTTAAAAATGTGCTTTTGTCATTTTTATTAGTTTTTATATTTCTCTTTAGTTTTAATTTGTTTTCAATTCTTTCAGTTTTTTTTTTAAAAAAATTTATTAAACGTATTTCAGTTAGTTTTTTATCTAATATTTATTTTTATTTTAGCTTTATTTTTTGTATTTTTAATTGTAGATTAATTGTTAACAAATTTTGTAATGTGCTTTTCTCCTTTTTATTAGTTATGTCTATTTCTCTAAAAAAAAAAAAAATCAGGTTTTACTTTTTTATTTCCAACTTTAAAAAAAAAAAATCTATTTCATTCCAGATAGGCTTCTATTAACAATTTTTCAAAAACATTTAGTCTTAGATAACAATAAAAATGTATAGCGATTCACATTTTCCATATTCACATTTAATATTGTAGTATGGTATTTATATCCTTGTTAAATCATTTTACTCTCATAAATGTCACATTATGTAAGTAAAGTGTGTTATGAAAGCCGCGTCAGGTTGTCTTCAAGAACCCCATCTCACACACTCTCAGAAAGGCCAATAATCACCCTGACACAGAAACCAGCGGATTGAGCACAAAAGCCTTTTAAGGCATGAAAACAGAGCAGTGATGCGTGCGTGTGTGTGTGTGTGTGTGTGAGCTGATGGAATGCACCTGGAGTCAACAATAGCATGCGTCAGAGGCGCTCGCGGACGAGCTGTGAAATAACTGCATCGAGCTGAAGCCAGCCAATCACACACTCTTCTAGATAAACACAAGTAAATCAGGGTGTTTGGGCAGAGAGAAGTGCAGTGCTATCTGAAGTGTGTTTGGCTATTTGTTGAATGTTTATGTTGGCCAGTTTTGGGATATTTCGTGAGGGTTTAGCGACAGTAATCAGTGAGGTATGACATCAATAACAGGCTCTCCATTGCAGTGACATTATGTGAGCAGCAGAAAAAAAAAATTATTCACATCCTGCACCCCAACAATTATATAGATATTTATTTATTAACCTCAGCTGCTCTTAACATGTCGGTCAAAAATGACTGAAATTTATTTCTTTATTTCAATAAAATGAATGTCCTATATTTTAATTCGATAATGTTTTTTATTTAAGGGGATTTTATGGTACTAAATTATATTTACACTGTATTTATAATCCATTTATTCACTTTTTGAGCATAAACCTGAAAATTAAACTTCCAACTTAAATTGTCGTACATCTTAAATGCTTTAGAGCACAGACTTAAGTTTGATCTTTTTTCAAAGATGAATTTTCAGGACCATTTAACCTTTTTGGATCATGTTCATAAACAAGTTTCATACCAATTCGATATATATATATATATATATATTAGGGCTGTGCAAAAATGAATTGCGATTAATCGCATCCAAAATAAAAGTCTGTGTTTACATAATATATTTGTGTGTGCTGTATATAATTATTTTGTATATATAAATACCTATGCATGCATGTATATATTTAAGAAAATGTGTTGTTCATATATAAAATATTTAGATTTATATAATATAGGTTATGTATTTATATATATATATATTTATACAGAATTTAAGCGCAAATAATTCTTAAATATATACATGCATGCATAGGTATTTATATATACAAAATAATTACATACAGCACACACAAATATATTATGTAAACACAGACTTTTATTTTGGATGCGATTAATCACAATTAATTTTTGCACAGCCCTAATATATATATATTTTTTTTAAAAAAATTTTTTTTGGGTCAAAAATGACCCGAGAGCACCGAATGAAGAGTAGTACCTGGTAGTGATTGAGCTGACCAGCGTGTTGAGGACTAGGGAAATATCCATCACTGGATCGAGGACTCGGGTATCCAGGTCGGCTGGGCTGTGGAAACCAAAACCAGTTACTCAAACACACACACACACTGTAGACTATTGCAGATCTCTGATACACATGTTTGTGTCCCTGAGGTTCACCTTCGGAGGAGCCTCGTCTGAATTGCCAGTGTCCCAGGACACGGTGACCTGTCTCCTCATCTCCATGCGGAAGCGCTCCTCCTGTTGGGCCTTCTCCTCATCCAGGATCGTGCTGCAGGGACACACACTCAGAGCAATCAGGACATCTGCTTTCTTAAAAGTGATTAGACTGACCTTTGCCTTAGATTAGACAAACTAAAAAAAAATACAACATTTTAAATATAATATCACTTATTTTTCATATATTTGTATTTATAGAGCAAACTTTCATTTCACCAAACACAGAAGTGCAACAAAATAAAATGCAAATGATACACATTAGGTGTGTAACTGATAAATAGTGTTTTCTGAAACGCTTCATTGTTATTCTTCATTAGTGTTATACAAAATTAGTACAAACTAAATTGCACCACTAAAATTCACAGAGATGACATATAATATTTAATGAAGAATTATTAATAATGAATTATTATAAATGGTTAATTTGTTGCATATTAGAGCACAACAAGGAAATAAGAACTTAAATATATTATTATAAATATTATAATATGTTAAAAAAGTAAATGTTATATCTCTAATCATTCTGGAGTGACCAAGACTCTCTGGAAGCTAAACAGAGACCTCTAGTGTCAGAAACCAAGAAGAGCATAAAAGCATTGCAAACACTGTCAAACAGCTTTACTATGACATCACATGTGACATAAATCATCTAGAAGATGCTTTTATCCAGATTTGCTTTACAAAAGCATGAGTAGAGCGGTCCACACACACACTGATCTGAGCACACACACACACACACAGACTGACCTGAGCTGAGTCTTGAGTTCGGTGAAGCGCGGGCGTTTGCTGGGGTCGTATGCCCAGCACTTGGTCATGAGGCTGTAGAGGGTCGGGGGGCAGTTCTGCGGCATCGCTAACCTCTCGCCGTTCTCGATCCGCCCAATCACGTCGTTATTCTTCACACCCTGGAAGGGCTTGATGCCGAACATGAGGATTTCCCACATACACACACCTGAGAGAGAGACACGAGCAGAAATCTGCCTCATCATCACAAATAAACTCCAAAAGACACTGGATTTGGCAAAGTAAAAATAAAATCAAACAATTATTATAGAATACATGAAAAGTAAACGATTTTATGGTTTAATCAGAGAGGATAGCTTGACCAATGTAATTATTGTCATATCTGAAAAGAGGCAAAATAAAATTGACCAAATAAAAATTTTTAATAGAAAATATTAAATTCAATTAAATTCAATTGAAATCCAAAATAATATTTTAATGTTAAGATAATAATAATAAAAAAAACATTTATATACATTTAAAAATATATAATATTGGTCACATCTGAATAGAGGCAAAAAAAAAAAGACAAAATTAATGTTTTAATAGAAAATATAGATCCTCACACACCTGAATTCTTCATAGGTGCATAGGATTAAAGTCCAATATAATATTTTAATATTAAAATAACTTTTATATAAATTAAAAAAAACATTTATATATATATTTTTTAAAACATTTATGTATATATATATACATTTAAAAAATATATATTTTAATATATATATATAGTGAGTGGGATTTATATAAATTCTCCACAAAAATAATCCAAAATTTTTTATGTTATATTATTAAGAGTAAAATTATCAAATGAATAATTAATAATAATAATAATAATAATAATAAATATTGTTTTAATACTAGAAAGATCAAACCAAAAAAAAAAAAAAAAAAAAAAAAATCAAAGCATATTTATGGTGTTCAAGATCAACTGTGAGACACAGTATAATGGAGGAGCAGTTACCAAACATCCAGACGTCGCTGGCTGACGTGAACCGCCGGAAGTTTATGGATTCTGGAGCCATCCATTTGATCGGCAGTTTCCCTTTAGAAGCTGGAAAACACACACACACACACTGTATTTGTATTTTGTACTTCAAATTTGTACTTCAACACAAACATAATCAAAAAATGTAACATTAAAAAATAAGACTAAACTAATTTGTATGTACAACTTTATTAAAGATTATTCACATGTTGGGTCCATCTTACAAAATGTTGCATGGCATTAACAATTAGGCAGACTAAAAAAGTTTTTTACAGACTATAAACAAATCAAATATTCCTTCACTATCCACCAGAGGCCGCTGTTCTCTTCACTATCCACCAGAGGCTGCTGTTTCCTTCACTATCCACCAGAGGCCGCTGTTTCCTTGTTCTCGGCATGTTATTTCTTGCATTAATTATATATTTTTGAAGGGTTAAAATCAGCGGTTTGTCAGGACCTGAGGTGGACGGCAGATCAAGCTACATTTCTTAACCTGTAGCTTTTGTAGCGTCCTTGTGCACCTGGTATGATGAAAACCTCTGGGACTTGTAGTGTTTTTTACTACACATACATATTAAGTACATGAAGTTGTTTTGAGGTTAATCGCTTGTTAAATGGGAGTGTGAATTACCTTTGTAATAGGAACTGTCCTCCATGTATCGGGAGAGACCAAAGTCACCGAGTTTCACGCAATCCGTGGACGACACCAGCACGTTCCTGGCAGCGATGTCCCTGCGGAAAACACACGTTGATCTCCAGAAAAGAGTTGCGCAAACGTCAGTGGTGTTGATGCTCACCGGTGCACGAAGCGTTTGCTCTCCAGGTACGCCAGCGCTGTGCTCAGCTGGTAGGAGAACAGGATCAGCGTGGACAGGTCCAGGTTGTACTTCCTTACTTGCAAGAACGACCTCAACTAAAAACAAACACAATGGTGAGTCTAGAAGATTATCAACCAAAAGAGGAGTTTAAAGTGCCCCATTATGCATTTTCAGATATAATAAAGCTGTTTGTGAATTGTCAAAATACACAATAAATCGATTTATTGTTTTATTAAGAAAGAAGCGATTCTTAAATGCCAGTTATGACATGTAAAATATTTGCATGATGTCAGTCTATGGTCTTCATTGGCTGGCTGCTCATGAACAATGTCTTTGACCCTCAAACACTTTTAGTTGTATCTGAGACTGGAAGTGTTTGGTTTGCAAAATCCAAAAGCAAATCCACTTCCAAAGGATTTATACGGTAAAACCGATGCCATCGCGTATAAAGAGCTGAGAATCAGATATGCAATTGGGTTTTCCAACACACACTGCAAGCGGTCGACCAATCACAACAGATTAGGCCTTCTGACCAATCAGAGCAGACTCTCAGAAAAGGCGGGGTTTAGAGACACTGAATAATTTATCAAAATTTCAGAGCCGATGCTGCAGTGTATGTTATGAGAAAATGAGTGTTTTTTTGACCTTGGATGCACCTATTAAGTCTCAAACCGTATTTACTTTATAGCCCCGTAATTGTGGACAAATGTGGGCACAGAGGACTCAGGTGTGATCCTAATTTTTATTTATTATAAATGTTATATCACTGTCTTCGATAAAGTTTTGTCTATCTATTTATGGTGTTTTTTTGTATTTTGGGGGTATTTTTGAATTTATTTACTTCAAAAAGTACCATATTTTCTATGTAAATTATGCTTATTTTTATGTTTTATTTTTTTATTTTTTTTAACTACATTAAAATATCATTCCAATAAGTTCTTAGAGCTTAAACCTAAAGATGAAGTGACTTTGCCGTCACCTGGTGTCTTATTTTGGCTTATTTTAGAATACAGTTTTTCCTATTCATTTCTATGGGTGCCCATTTTTGACCCAAATACAAGATTAAGGAGTTTTTTTTCACCCACTTAACATTGTAGAATTGAGTAAAAAAAAAATGTGTGTGTGTTCAGGAGGAAAACTTAGGAAAAGTAGCCAAGTTTTGTACAGCTCAGATCAAGGAAAGTATTTTTTAAAAATAAATCAAACTATTTTGCCCACATTTGTCCAGAATACGGTTTAAAGGAAACTGCTAAACAAAATTAGGAGCCTTTAAAAAAGGGGCACTTTGAAACGACAGCAAGCCTCACCTCTCCAAGCGTACACAACTCCATGATGATCCAGACGGGATTTTCCGTGATTATCCCGATCAACTTCACAATGTGCGGATGGTCGAACTGCCGCATTGTCACTGTCAAGCGTTACATCACACAAACATTCTCATGCAAAACACTTTTGCAAAATCATAATGGTTTATGTAATTCTGACTTCTCTAAAAGTGTGGCAGTGGTGACTTCCTCATATTCAACTCTACTATGAGTCATGTGTTCAGGTGGAATAACCATGGTGGAGAACAAACGCTAAAAGTGGTGTGGGTCACTAGTGTGAAGCCAGCATTACTTAAAATACTCACGAGCTTCCTGTAGAAACTTCTCACGCACGCTGTCAGAAGTGCAGTTCTTACATGTCTTTATGGCCACCGATAATGATGGATTCTCCTGTCCGGAAGAGCACATGATGCTATTTTATAAACAGTGACGTTTTAGTTTGTTTTAACAGTTCCAGAACACAGTAAAGAGCAGGTGGTGGAGGAACAGGTTAGAAAACACTTTTGGGACATTACAAACCATTGTATATTTGTGTGACATTATTAGTTTCTAACAATAGCCAACATAAAATATAAAAATTAGGGCTGTGCAAAAATTAATTAGTGCAAAAATTAGTGTTATTCATATATAAAATATTTATATTTATTTATATTTATTTATTATATTTAACCTAATATAGATTATGTTTTTATATATTTATATAGAATTTAAGTGCAAATAATTCTTAAATATATACATGAATGCATAGGTATATATACAAAATAATTATATACAGCACACACAAATATATTATGTAAACACAGACTTTTATTTTGGATGCGATTAATCGCAATTAATTTTTGCACAGCCCTAATAAAAATAAACAATTCTGATATAAATCAATAAAATATATACTATACATACATCAATTGTTTAAAATTGTCATAAATTCAAATATGTATTTATTTAAATATTTTTTTACATTTTAAATTGATTTTAAATTCCAAATATATTTATTTTAAAAGAAGAAAACAAAAAAAACAAAAACAAAGACAAAACAGAAGAATGGGTAACAGTGTTAGATTTAGTCTAATTTAAGATCTCTAGATAGTTTAGGACCAAATGTTGACTTCTAACTTTCTTAACTTATTTGTTCTTACTAATAAACTTATTTATCAAAAAAAAAAATGCATTAATTAAAGATCCATATTTGATTGATAATTTCTTTACAACCATTTTCATGACAAGGTTTTTTAGGTTTTAAAGTTTAATGAATGCATTAGACTAGTTAGTGCTAAATAATAGTTGGAAGATTAATCCGCTGCTGGTTGTATAATCAGGTTTTTTAATGATCATTTTTGCGAGTAAAATAAAGCCCGTGGTAAACGTAACTTGACAACAAAAAAAAACATAAAAACAACAAAAAATTAATAATAATCAATAACTTGACAATATTTTGACGTTTTGTCCTATAATGTAAACTGCCCAAACGGTCTTATCTAGTCACTTATTAGAAACACATGTTTTCAAAAATAAACATAACTGCTTCAAAATGTGTGTGCAGTTTGTGTTGTAGAAGAAAACATCAAGTATGGTCCAGTTATGTTTACCACAGGCTTTATTTCACTCATAAATAAATGAGCCACTGGAGAATTGGTCTTCCGGGTCCTGACAGTGTTTGTTCGGTATGGACTGTTGTTTGGACCGTGTGGATGATGAATGTGCAGTTTACCGGACTGATGTAAACCCCTTGGTGGACGTCACCGAACTGTCCCTCGCCGATACACCGTCCCAGCTCGATTCTGTCCCGCTGGATCTCATAGTCCTGAGCTGCGGACGAAAGACACAAGGAGGCAGACGTCACAAACCTGAAGCTCATCATCAGAGGAGCATCACAAACCCTGGGCGTCATGCGTTCAGAGGACGAGCGCAACCATATTTACTGAACGCACAGCTCAGCGATTCACCAGTGCAGGTTTACAAACACTGAGGTCATGACCTTAGTCAGGGTAGATGCCATATTTAATAATCCACAAATCAAGACGAGGCAGTGAGCGACAGAAAGACATGTATTTAATGCGTTCCAACTACACATTGAAAATGTGTCTATTAAAAAACTTAATAATAATAAATAATAAATCTAGATGACAAAAAATTGGTTATGAAAATTAAAGTTAACATAAGATGATGCTGATTAAGATGATTGAGAAATGCACAAAAATGCCAGATATTTTGTCATATTAAATATGGCGTTGACTAATGTACATGACCTATATCAAAATAAGTATTCAAGAAACTCTTAAATATTATGTAAAAATCATTATATAGCAAAATAATAAAAAATTGTAACATTATAAATGTCTTTACTGTGATTTTTGTTCAATTTAATGCATCTTTTCTGAATATCATAGTAAAACATTTTTGTAATTTAAAAAAAATGCACCATTTATTAAAACAAACAAACTAAAAACTAAGAAGTATAAATGAGCAAAACAAAAATCTATTCATTGTCTACATATCAATGACTTCTGCAGGTTTTCTGTTATACGAAATATTTAAGCTCATAAATATATAAATGGGTTACTATTATTTGTATTAATATTTGGTTATGATTTGGATTTGGTTATTATTAATATTCATATTATTTTGATTAATAATAATAAAACAAAGATGCTTAAGAATAACATAAAACCTTAAAAAATAAGTTTTGGGTGTTAAAATACTTTTGACTGATAGATCGTAACACCGCCAAGGTCAAGGGTCAGAATACACAACTCTACACATTTGATGAAAACCTGCATTTGCCAATAATACGAGAAGGAACCTGCTACCAAAACAACACAAGCACACGGCAAAACTGAGACAGAGAAAAACAGAAAAGAAACTGAGAGAAACACACAGACAGAGGGATGGCGTTACCTGCGTCTAATCCATAGCATTCGGCTGGTGTTAAAGAGAAGAGTGAGAGATTGGGCGTTTAGATCAGAATTAAAGCTCAGGATGAAAGAGAAACAGAGGGATGAGATGAGATGATAGACATGTCAAACACTCAGGAAAGAGCTGTTATAAATCGACACTGACGTATGCGTGTTTGTACGGAAGCGATTGCATTCACTTGTAGAAAAAAAATCTACTCTGTTTTTCTGAATTAACAAGTTAATTATCTCAGAATTACAAGATAATTTTTCATTTGAAAAAGTTTTTGCCGTTTTTTTTAATTAACGAGTTAATTATCTCTGAATTACAAGATCATTTTTCATGGAAAAAAGTTTTTGCCGTTTTTCGGAATTAACAAGTTAATTATCTTAGAATTACAAGATAAATTTTCATGGAAAAAAGTTTTTGCCGTTTTCTGAATTAACGAGTTAATTATCTCAGAATTACAAGATAATTTTTCTTGGAAAAAGTTTTTCTGAATTAACGAGTTAATTATCTTAGAATTACGAGATCATTTTTCATGGATTTTTTTCTCTGTTCTTCTGAATTAACGAGTGAATTATCTCAGAATTACAAGATATTTATGGAATTTTTTTTGCTCTGTTTAATTCTGAATTAATGACTTGATTATCTCAAACTCAGAAATTCAGAAAAACAGAGCAAAAACTTTTTTTCCATGATCAATTATCTCGTAATTCTGAGATAATTAGCTAGATTTTGTTTCCTCAAGTGAATGCAATACGCTTCCGTATGTTTGTATCCAGCATATTATAGAAAATAAACTACAAGACAACATGAAGAATGACTTGGAAAATGAGCAATAAAATAAAATCAAACGTCTCATTCTCGATCTCATTCTAAGACGTTTAGATATTTTTCTTGTTTTAACAATGAACACTTAAAATTGATACATTTCTCAGAAAAGATGCTTAGATTCCGTAAAATACTATTTGTTTTGCTCTTTTTGCAGTGAAAGAGCAAACGCAATACGACAATAGTTCAACTCATGCATATGTTTATATTCCTCTGAAGCCAAACGTCAGCATTAAGTGATTTTCTTTGTTTGTAAATCTCATTATGCTACATCTGCCAACTTGTTTTCTCTGGATTAGCACAGGAGTTATAACAATAACATTTTTGGGAAAAGCTAAATCCACTCCGGACACAACGTGAGGGTTAAAGGTACAATATGCAAGATTGTTTCGCCACCAGGGGTTGCTAAACTCTTACAATAACAAAGGCGTATATTAATGACATATATTCTGCATTAAGCAAAATTATGGATCTTGTCGTCAAGCTGATGGATCTTTTATGGATAAGTGAATACAGAGATGTTTTTAACATGACTGTGGTGTGAAGCAGGGCGCGATTGCTAGACGTATACCAGCGCCACACACAAGTGCTGGATTAATACTCACACAGGTCAGTTTATTAGAGGAATGAAACGAAATGAAATGTTGATCTTTATTTTAGTCCTCTTTTTGTCTCAAAGTCTGCTAGCCCAGTTGTCCACGTCTGTCGTCATGGTTACAATCGCAGTACGAGTAATCAACTAGGGATGGGCAACGATTATTCGCGATTAATCACATCCAAAATAAAAGTTTGTGTTTGCATACATAATAAAAGTTTGTGTTTACATATATGTGTGTGTAGTGTGTATAATTAATTTGTATATATAAATACACACACATGAATGTATATATTTAAGAAATATTTGCATGTATATACTTTATATATATATTTATACATAATTAATATTATATATAACTATTTGATATATTAATAACACATTTTTCTTAAATATATACATGCATGTGTGGGTATTTATACATACAAATTAATCAGACACACTACACACACATATATTATGTAAACACATACTTTTATTTTGGATGCGATTAATCGTTGCCCATCCCTATAATCAACTAAACAAAATATATAACATTGGCCAAGTGGTTTTTGGATATTTTACTGCAAAAATCCTGCATATAGCACCTTTAAGTCACCTCATGAAAATTTGCCCTGTAAAATTATTTAAAAAAGAGATTATTGGAGTATGTTTTATGCAAGTCTTACTACTTTAATGTGTTAATTGGCATCCTTTCTAATTATTTGTGGAATTTACAAGCAATTTGTGAGAATAAAAACAGTTTTACCATTTTTTTTCTCAGAGAGTGTGTGTGTGTGTGTGTAAATAATGGCACGTTTTCATTCAAAGACACTCGTAACGCATTAAGTCGGTGTGTGTTCAGAATCCTGTGATTGTTTGTACAGGCCCGCATGTAAAGTCACACACTCGTGAATGTTAGTGTTCAGTCGCTGACTCACACACACTCGCTCTCCTCACATCTCTGACTGCTTCGCTCTTATAATAATCTAATCTATCCATATAAACTTTCCATTGCACAAACACAGATTTTATAGTGGAAACATTTTTTTTATAGGAGATTGTTATATTAGGAACTGTTGTTGGGGATCCAAATATTGTTCTTCTATGGCACTGCTGAGAAAATCCCCTTATGGGACCTTTACTTTTAAGAGTGTAGTGTGTTTATATAACGTTAATTCAGATTTAACTCGTTGCGTTTTTACAGTGGATTAATAAACACTTTCGAGGGCTTCCCCGAAGCGAATTGTGTCTGATTTAGACAAACCCAGTGACACACACACACCTAATTTTACCTTAATAAATCTCGACATAAACTCTCGAATGAATCCTGCATGAGTTTCCAGAGAGAATTGTCTGGAATGTCAGAGCTGGATACTTTAAATTGCAATTGCCGCCACATCAACAAACCAAACAAGCCAGACAGGGAAAAAAATGTCAGGCTCTGAAAACGTACAGATCTGGACAGGCACATCTGGATCCCAGGAGACAGTTACACACACACACTTCACAGACAGCACGAGTGAGGGTACTTACTCGAGGGCATGGTGTAGGTGTCTTCCTCATCTATGATCTCTGCGTAGTCATCCGTTTCTACAGGGAGACAGAAGAAGCGGTCAGTATCTCACACACACACACACACTGGCCAAAGCAACGCCCACTCAGTCAGAAACACACGTAACCTTCCACTACAGAAACTAGAGCCGGCCGAAAACAAGCCAAGAAACTCCTCCATGAAGACACATACACACAAACTCCTCTGTTAAACTCTCTGAACTCAATCTGTGTGGCTCTGAGTGTCTGTCTGTCCAACCGGCCAATCAGAGAGCAGCTCTGGCTGTCCCACCGGCCAATCGGAGAGCAGCTCTGTGGTTGTGCTTGAGAAAGCCAGGGGAAGGAAGTGACTCTTTCGTCTTCATGCAAAACAGATTTAGTCTGGCGTTTTAGTTTTTGGGAGAGGTCACGCTCTTCTCTAAATAATGACACATTTAAAGTCTGTCTCATAAGGAATGCAGGGAGCAAGCATGCGCTTCAAGTGAAGGAGATGCAATAAAAACAACTCGCATTTACACACTCCAGCTAAACTGAGCATATGCTAGATTGTCTATATTCAAGTAAGTTTCCAAATGCACACAGAGTTAGTTAGAGGTCACGGGTCAAACTTTACCATCTCCACTATCTTCTGCAGGTCCGAGGAGAGCATGCAAAGATCAGAGAGAGATTAATTCATCAGCAGGCATGAACACACACACACACACTCATCATGAACTGGTGTAGAAGTCCTCGCTCGTGCTGTTCTGGGAGTCATTAGTGTGGTTATAATGGGTCAGGAATGTGTGGGATGAGATTCAATTGGGACGTGGACACACTTCTGCCACGGGTCTAGTTCAGTGCAGTTTAAACAGATTTGCATTTATATAATAAATAATATTACTTAGGGACAGGTTTACACTTTTTAACATTATTGGCAAAATTGGGAGACTTTCAAAAGCTCTATCACTAAACCAAAATAAGAAAAAAACAAGAAATTATATTTCTGCATAAAGAAAATGAACCATACTTTTAGAATATCGTCAAAATAAATATTATATTCTCATCACTGTGAGATATATATATATTATATATATATTAGAACAAATATATACAAAAAGATTATATATATATATATAATTATTTGGAGGTTTTTTGGAGGTTTTCTACATTTTAACATAAATAGCAAATTAGCAATAAAATTGTCGGTAAAATATTGCATTATCATTACTGTTTTTTTTTAAATTATTATTATTATATGTAAGAATGTATAATATAAATATTGCTTTATTATATTACATTTATATTTATATATATATATAAACTTCTTATTAAATTGTAAAGTAAATGGAAAAAAAATTATGTTAATTTTTATTTCATGGCAATTTAAATAAATGTATTAAATTGATTAAATAAATAAAATGAACAAAATCTTCTAGTCCAAATTGAATTTATTTAATACATTTATTTAAATTAATTGCAATGAAATAAATGAAACTAAATCTTCTTGTTCAAATTCTATTTCATGGCAATTATTTTAAATGTATTTAAATTTAATTAAATTTCATTTTAAAATGTATTTATTTAATTTAAATAAAAATTTGGACAAGAAGATTTTGTTACTTTATTAATGAGAATCAAGTTTAAGAGTAATTACAGTAATGTGCATTTTACTGACATGACATTAATTTCATATATAAGCAACAAAAACAAACAAAATCCTAAAATAGGCTTCATTTTGTTAAAGCAAAAAAATTGTTTATTTTTTGGATTTTGGGGCAAAATGTGGCCTAATCAAAGTCAAAGATGCATACAAAACAGACTGACGCCTCAGCATCTGATATGAACCATAAAATAAATCAACATTTTGTGCAGTTAACAGAAGATCTGCAACACACAGGTGTGCTGGGGGCGAAGTCACGGAGGAGACGTGGCCGGCAATCACATGTGAAGCAGAATGTGATTTGATTGGTCAGCGAGGTAGAAACCACACCCTCTTAAGAGACATGAGAGCTTTGCATACTTTAATCAATACAGCATTAACATAGATAAACGCTTCCCGACTGAAGAAAATGATGAATCAGAGCTGTGGTATGAATACATGAGAAACAGATTGAATATGTTTGGGGTGGAGAGCAATTAAGGGTGTTAGTGTTAAACACACACACAGGAACAGCATGTACCCTTAGGAGGAGGATCATGGGAACAGAGGACAAACGGAAGGAGAAAGCGTCGAGCTTTAGCAGCTTTGGTGGGCGTCTGAACCACAGAGTCTTCAGTGAAGAATGACAGAAGGAGAGAGAAAGAGAGTGAAGCAAAGCATACGAAGGGAGGAATGGACACAGAACAAACAACCCTGAACATCTCATCCTGAAACCACACTTTCACTCCAACAATTATAGATGTAACACTCACGCTTTAAAACAGCAGACACGTTCATGAGCTAAAGATACCAAACATCTGGAATACAAGCAATGATGATCTATAAATGAAACCTGCCCAACATCTTGAAGACATCTGAGAAACGCTTTAAAGACGACGTGAAAGAGCATTTGCAATGTTTTTAACTGTAATATTTCAGAGTGAAACCAAATCTCCAGCAGGACATACTAATGTAGGACGGATCCATTGTGGATATGACTGGATCGAGAAGTGTTAAGCGATGATATTAAACTATAAAAAAATCACAAAAATCATATTTTGATATGAACATATTGTAGATATTGTTGTCTGGCAGATCCGATCAGATCCGGTCTTTACCCAGAATGCTCAGCGGGAGTAAACCTGATAACTCGGGTGAATGAGAGGCGTGTCGTACCTGAAACAGAGATGGCACGAACTCCTGCCCGAATCCCCTCCAGGCGCTTCTCATTGTTGGCAAGTCTGTGGAGAAACAATTTCATTAATGAACAAAATGGTGATTATTATTGTTTCCATGCACACTATAAAAAAAAAAACAGTTATCCAAGCATAACGACGACTTTTAGAGGTTCACGTGAGTGTTTGATTGGTACAGGCTTAATGCAAATTATACTCAAAAGATTTTACGTACTAGACATGACACAAGCAGAATTAAAACATATGTAACCATATGTACTTTCAAAGACTTTGATTATGTAATATATTATATATATAATACATGCCTGGGAAAAATATAATCAAAATGTAAAAAATTGAATTTATTTATTTATTTACATTATATAATATATTATATATAGTGTGTGTGTGTGTGTTAAAATATATATATATATATATATATATATATATATATATATATATACACACACACATATATATATATAATATATATATATATTTGGGCTGTGCAAAAATTAATATGCGATTAATCGCATCCAAAATAAAAGTCTGTGTTTACATAATATATTTGTGTGTGCTGTATATAATTATTTTGTATATATAAATACACACACATGCTTGTATATATTTAAGAAAATATTTATGTAATATAGATTATGTATTTATATATATATATACAGAATTTAAGCGCAAATAATTCTTAAATACATGCATGCATAGGTATTTATATATACAAAATAATTATATACAGCACACACAAATATATTATGTAAACACAAGACTTTTATTTTGGATGCGATTAATCACAATTAATTTTTGGACAGCCCTAACATATATATATATATAAATTTAAATATAAAAAAATAACAGTTAACTACAGCATTATTAGGCTAATTTAACATCCTGATATACTGTATATAATAATGTATAATGTATGAAATATATCCTAATAATGTTCTTGAGTAAACTTCATTGGCAACAAAAACAATGCATTAAAACCATAATGACATTCTTGCCAAATTTGATATATCGCCCAGCTAATTTCCCAATCGTCAGGTTTGTCCTGGTTTAGTAGTGTTAAATCTTGAACCGGTGGTCAAACTAAATGAATGTCCTGCTAGACAGTTTATTAAACAGCTCAGGGACGGCAGAAGTGAACTCATGACTTACTTTGGAATGGATGGTAGAGCTCTCTCACCCTCTGTAGGACAGAAAACACACCACATGCGCTTATGGATCAACACACACACAAATATGAAGAGCTGCACTTCTTATTTTACAGGCAAAACTAAAAAAAGTGAATATCGTGCAAAAGTTCATTTATTTCAGTAATTCAACTTAAAATGTCAAACTAATATATATTATATAGACTCATTACATGCAAAGTGAGATATTTCAAGCCTTTATTTGTTATAAATGTGATGATTATGGCTTACAGCTTATGAAAACCCCAAATTCAAAGCTTTTCATAAGCTGTTATATATATATTTTAAATGGAGAGCTGTGCGATTTTCCACTTAATACCCCAGACATCCCACAATGCAGCAGTGTGAGGGAGACGTACCTTTCTGAGGTCTGACGATGAAGGACTGGCTGACGCCGCTGAGGAGTCGGCAGTAGCCGTCGATGAGGTCGGCCATGTTCTCCGCGGTGGCGAAGACTGGCGTGCTGATCGTGAGAGGCTGCGGGAAAGAAGACACACTCACAATGAGCCATTATAGAAAACACCGGCCACATGATGACGTCAGCTACAGCAGAGACCAGCTGCGCAGGCCAAACACACACACACACACACACACACATATAATCTCAGACGCCCACAAATGATCTCAGACACGCCCACGACAGTGTTTCCGTTTACTGTGATTCTTTAATGTGATGAGATAATAATAATAATAATAACAACAGGCAATAAATACACAACACTTCCTTATATTTTGTTGTCTTTACTGTCTGTATGCAGTCTAGTCTGATTCCCAATCCTATGACTCATCTCTTATAAAGACTCACAACTTGTTTAATTATGTGTTATTTTATTTTAATATTTTGACTTAGTTTACATTTTTTTATTTTTCAATTTTCCTTTTTAGATTGTTTTACTAATTTGGTTAAGTGATTGTCATATATATATATGAAATAAAAAATAAAACTGAAATAAAAATAAATTATAGCTATATATATATATATATATATATATATTAATTAGGGCTGTGCAAAAATTAATTGCGATTAATCGCATCCAAAATAAAAGTCTGTGTGTACATAATATATTTGTGTGTGCTGTATATAATTATTTTGTATATATAAATACACACACATGCATGTATATATTTAAGAAAATGTGTTATTCATATATAAAATATTTAGATTTATATAATATAGGTTGTGTATTTATATATATATACAGAATTTAAGCGCAAATAATTCTTAAATATATACAGTACATGCATGCATAGGTTTTTATATATACAAAATAATTATATACAGCACACACAAATATATTATGTAAACACAGACTTTTATTTTGGATGCGATTAATCGCAATTAATTTTTGCACAGCCCTAATATATATATATATAGTTTATTTTTATCTCAGTTTTAGTTTCAGTAATTTTAGCACTACAATGTAAACAAAAATTAGAAATGTTGCTTTGGAGACTAACTGAAATAAAATAAGTTTATTTATTTTCCTCTAGTTTAGTTCGCAATTTTAGTAATGTTGTTATCTTTTGTCATGCTTATTTGTTTTTGTTTTTTTAACATTTATTTTTATTTCAGTTTTAGCTTTAGTACATTTAGTATTTTAACCTAAACTTTTTTCAGTTAGTTACAAACGCAAAAAAATTAAAACAAGAATTTTTAATGTAATATTTAAATATTTTGTTTTATTTCAGCTGTGTTTTAATTGCTTGAAAATGATTTTTAATAATTCAGTTTTAGTTTGGTTCAAATACCGGTTTAAATGAGGCTAACGAACCTGTCACATCGTCTAAATCTGAGTAAAAATACTGTTTAAAAGACAGACAGCCAGAAAGAGAGAGAGACACACACACACACACACACTGACAAAAACTGCAGACAAAGAAACCAAAATAACAGTGGCGGTCTGAAATTACAGCACTGTCAGCTGAGTCACACTTCTACTTCACTTCATGCGCTTTGGTTTACCTCAGCGGCTCCTGCCACGTCCAGCTGTAACACACCTTTCCTCTCCTTCTCCTCCACGCACGAGTAATGGATGCTCTGCACCTGCGTGAAGTTGGCCAGATGTGTCGGCTGAAGGAAGAGAGACAGGTGATGATACACAGACTTGGAATGAGAAAAGATATGAGAGTTATGATGCTTCATGAATATTCATTGAACTTTACATCAACTTTGCCTCCTGTGTCACAAACCACAGATGATTAATCAGCAGAAAATCTGATTAAAGACTCCCGTCAGAGGCCCTAAAGGACTTTGGGAGATAATACGAGGCGATACACCCGATCACAGGTCGATCTGAATTAATTCACTGTATCAATATCAACCAATCAGAATATCTGAGGTTTTGCATATAGTGATGTGAAGCAGGACTTTGGACCAATGACATTTCACTGTGGGCGGAGCTATTGATAAATAGAACCAAGCAACTGACAAAACCAACTTAGATTAACATAAAACAGATGGAACTCATTGTTTGTTGCTATGGTGATGTTGATGTGAGTTACCGTGGAACCCTTGTCTGTCAGGTAACTGATTCCCTCCTCCGGACCGATAGCAAGATCCACTGATATGACCCAACTCGACTGGGGAGAGAGAAAGAGAGAGAGAGGTCATATATTTAACAAGATTGTTGCTCACATTAAGAATTTATGATTTAATCAAAGAAAATAATCATTAGGCCTCCACAGGGTCACTTAAAGAACAACTGGTAAGTAAACTAACATTAGTTGTGTTGGGTTTATAACTTTTAAGGAACTGCTATTTTTGTCTAAATATATTCCTCGCATTAATGCACCAAATTGAAACCAACCCATGATATAAAATATAAAGTAAACGCCAATGTATTTTGTGGTTGGAAAGATATTTTAAAGTCTCTTCTGCTCACCAAGGCTTTGATTTATATGATCACAAATGCAACAAAACAAAAATATTGTGAAATATGATTACAATTTAAAATAGCTGTTTCTATGTGAATAGATGTTACACTGTAATTTATTCCTGTGATCAAAGCTGAATTTTCAGCATCACATGATCCTTCAGAAATCACTCTAATGTGATGATTTGCTGCTCAAGAAACATTTCTGATTATTATCAGTGTTAAAAACTCTTGTGCTGGTTCATATTTTTGTGGAAACCCTGACACATTTAGTTTTTTCAGTTAAAAAGAACAGCATTTGAAATAGAATCTTTTGTAACATTCTAAATGCCTAACTAAAACGTTACATTGTTACATTCTAAATGTCTAACTAAAATGTTACATTGTTACATTCTAAATTCTAAACTGTCACTTTTGATCCAGTTATTGCTATTGAAAATCTCACTGACTCAAACTTTTAAAGAGTGGTGTGGTGGAAAACAATGGTCTGTTTTCGGAGATTTTGAACGCAGTGTCACTGAATATAACTCCTCATGGCCACCAGGAGGCAGGAGAGGCCAGTATTTGAGCACATGACCTGCCGTACCCCTAAAGCACAGCGAAAGCACTCTTTGTCGAATCTGTAGACGGGCGCCAGGATCTCAAAGAACTTCTGTATGCTCTGCTCGTCGTTCAGGTTGGCGAACTGCTTAAATGTTTGCTGGATCTGTTTCCTCAGCGTTTTGGCCTGAAACACGAGAGAGGGAACAGCGTTACACCTCACGCACAGGATGAAAACAAGACACTAGTCAAGTCCCATACGACCAGCACTAGCTTAACAATGACTCAGTTTCACTCCAATAACATTATATTAAATTACAGCGCTATAAAGTCAGAAATTACGAGTAACATCGAAGTAAGCATCAAATATTTAGCATAACATGAGTAATAGTATGGAGCAAATACAATAAATATTGTGTGTGCATGTCTATACATCATACTCTATATCATACCATCAAATTCAGCTGTCAATCAAATAAAACACAGCAGTCTTTATGTTTCCGTAACACTCAAAATACACAAAACCTGGAGTCAAGTCGAGACACATGCTCAATCTGGGTCTAGTCTGCTATTAGAGATCATCTGAGCTCTGAGAGGCATTATGGGTATCTTAACAACATTGAGACACAGATCCTATCAGGCAGAAATGTGAGTGTCGCTTCAGAGGGACGGTCCACCCTTCCTGAGAGGAAGTGCGGCCCGGTATCGGGTCTTACATCTGTGCAGGAATTATGGGAAAGATCTGAGAGTCCTAACAAGAGGGTGGACGGCACCATTTCTTCTTCTTAGGCCTCAGAAACGCACCTCTTCGTCTCTTTTATGATGAAAACGTCTTTTTTTTTTTACTTATCATAACAGGGACCTGTTTAAAAACAATGGGTAAATGTTCCCTTATACACGTTAAAGCTAATTAAAATAATAATACAGATTCAATTCAGACAGACACTGCTTTGAGGTTAAAAGAAAACTGATTAACTATAATTATGAATACATATAAATAAGTAATGATTGATAATGAATTAATAAAAACACAAATTATGGCTTACCCAACTTATAGTGTCATCAAGGCTAATATGTATGCTCTCTATATATGATACAATATTAATCTGAATCTCTGTCATCTATTATGTATCCTGGACTGGTTTCTCCTCAGGAGTATTTCTGCCATCATTTGCTTGCCATAATGTCACTGTATGATAGGGTTGCCGCGGTGAGGAAAATTTCCCACCGGTTAATCGACGTGTGACAACACCGGTAATCCCGGTGTCACCGTGGAGGGCAGGGCGGGGGGGTTAAATAGCTTTTAAATGCGTGCGCGTTATACTTTCACTTTCGAAATAAGCGTCAATTGCTTGAATGGACAAAAAAAAAAACCAACTCGCTGATAATAAAACTTTTATTTATAGACTTTTATTAGCATAACGAACGAATAAAAATAACCCCATGCATAGGCTGAAAAAAGTGAAAATCGGCAAAATGTGGGCCCAAACAAATAAGAACCATAAAACGTTTATTAACGAATAAGAAAATAAAATAGGCCTAAATAAATTACACAAAGTTTAAATGAGATAAAACCAATTAAAAAGAGACGAATATAAAATAAAAACTTCAAATCGGACCTTAGCCTACATAAATGACATACTTTCACTTTCGAAATAAGCGTCAATTGCAATTCAGCGTCAATTGCTGGAATGGAAAAAAAAAAAAAAAAAAAAAAAACAACTCGCTGACAATAAACTTTTATTTAGACAGCACTTTTATTAGAATAATAAACGAATAAAATATAGACAGAACTTTTATTAGCGTAACGAACGAATAAAAATAACCCCATATAGGCTGAAAAAAGTGAAAATCGGCAAACTGTGGGCCCAAAAAAATAAAACGTTTATTAACGAATAAGAAAACAAAATAGGCCTAAATAAATTAAACAAAGTTTAAATAAGATAAAACCAAATAAAAAGAGACGAATATAAAATAAAAACTTTAAAAAGGACCTTAGCCTACATAAATGACAGCACTCTAAAAAAAAGTAAAACACTATAAATTGGCATTTATTAACATTAATATATATTGGCCAAAATATTGCCAAACAGGCGCTTTTGCATAGCGTTTTGACACCAAATCTTCCGCCATTATCTTGCTTTTCTGTAATTTGACTCGTTCTCGTCTCCACACGTGCTAAATGGAATCCTGATGCTTGCTGATCTGTGACGTGACGGCACGCGTTGCGCAGTTCATTTTTAATTATAATGCTCTCTTCAGAACTAAATAATTGAAAATTATTATTTTTAATTAATTCAAATAAATATTTTAGCAAAAACGAATACTTTAAAAAAAAAAAGTCAAGACATCGCGGTGTCACGGTGGGAAAGTGATGTCACCGGTGATGGGGCTTAAAACCGGTAACACCGTCAACACCGTCTATCGCGGCAAGCCTACTGTATGACTGTATTTTTTATCAAATAAATGCAACTTTTTAAAAAATCTTACAGGACGCAAACTTTAGTGCTTTTGTAGCGCTATGTTTCTGATGTTCATTCGCTTTCACTGTACGCCAAACAGCAGCTCATCAAAACATTTCCTTTTATGCAAAAAAGAAAGTCACACAGGTTTGGGACGACATAAAGACGAGTAAATGATGACAGGATTTTGGCTATGCCCTTAGAAAGCAAACGAAAGCATTAATAAAAGGCTGAACTCAATAATGTCTGACTTTGATTTATGCGGTCGAGTGACAGATGGCGGCGCTGATCATTCAACCCCGTTCTAACCATCACATGAGTGTGTGTCCCGACACTGGAAACTCTTTAAAACGATTTCTAGGAAGCAAACTGATTAAACGCTATAATCCGCCTAAATGAACAGCTCTCGGAGAACATCGACGCACGAGTCGGGGGAGGATGAGTGATGATGATCTGGGGCGGTAATACAACACCTCTGTCCTGCCTACGTGCACACACACACACACACACACACACACACAAACACACTCACATATGCACTCTCTCTCTCTCTCTCTCTCTCTCTCTCTCTCACACACACACACACACGTTTAAGGGTGACCCAGGGTCAGAGAATATCCCCACTATTCTCCTGCGCATCTGTCCGCAGGGGTGTGTGGGATTGACTCATTAACACTATTCTTATGCCAGCTGCACACACACACACACACCCACACACACACACACACTTGATTTTTCTCCTCATCTCACAACCAGCATTAAAGGGACAGGTCACCCAAAATCTTCAATGACTTCATTCCAAACCCATAAGACTTCAGTTCATCTTTGGCACACAAATGAAGATATTAGAATGAAATCAGAGATTTCTGAGAGTGTGTGTTCACTCGAACGCTTCAAAACGTGCATGTAAGAGTGGTTTAAGAAACACGATCAACAGGTTTAATACTCTCATACAGAACATTTTAAAAAGTTGATTTGCTTTTATCTGTTGCCTGTAACCGAATGGAGGCCGATGTATATATACACACACACACACACACACACTGAGAATGATTCATCTGTGCAAAATAACATGCACAAATTTAATTTCATGCCAACTTTAACACTAAGTATTCAACTCAAAAAATGAACGCATGAAAATGTGAAATCATTCGCTCACCTTAACCGACTCCAATAAACTTTTGGGGAAGAACCGTCGGAGTCCAACGTCCTTTCTGCAAAACAAAGATTCAATGATGTCATCGAGTCTCAAAGACGGCCAAGTGCTTTTAATACAGACGTCTGCGTTCATCTGGTGAACCGATCTCACTCCATCTCTCCACGAACACGCAGAGAGCAATGAACGTCAACATGTGGAGTTAATGAAGATCACAAACATTAGCAAAACACTCGTTTGTTGCCCTCACACACACTACACGTGT
>NW_024121211.1:3827456-3926312 GCF_016745375.1 Pimephales promelas | reverse complement strand
TTTAGTTTGTTGACATGCAGACACAACAGCCAATCCGCATGCGGCACACGTCTCAGATTCCCCTCGTGAGCAGGATCATGCAGGACCACTGGAGTACCTTGACGCCCTCGTTGTAACTGTCCACCGGGGTCAGGTTGGTCAGGTGACTCGGCGCGCCGGGACGGGGCGGTTTCTTCGGGGGAGCCACGTGATCTGCAAAACACACACACACATGAACTAATCTTCTGACATATTACTCATCATAACACAATAAGCTGATGATAAACGCACATCGTTCTCTATTAAATATTAATGAGTGAAAAAACATAATGAACTCTATAGACTCATTATTAATATTTCATATTCAAACAGACAATTGCATTCTTTCAGGACAGAACTGTACACAAACACCTAAATGTAAGTGCTGTGATTTTGATAACTCCATTAAAGTTGGTCTTTTAAATGTATCAAATTTGCATAAATATTAAGATTGATTATATTCATCACAAAAATATTACCAGTATGTTTAAAAAAATTTATCTTTGTCAATCTGTTTCCACACATTTTTTTAGTAATTAATTACATATATATACACATATAAATAATAATATTAATTTATAATAAACTATTTAAAAAATATATATATAAAAAATACTATATATGTATTCCAATAAATATAGCCAAAATTGTGTGTGTGTTATATATATTAGTGCTGTCAAATCCATAAACTGCATCTGACATGTAATATATGTGTATATATGTATTATGTGTGTGCATCTGTTTTTCTATACACACACACACACACATATATATTTATACTGTATATATGCATCCGGATACAGTAATATAATGCATACGTACATTATATTATGTAAACAGAATTTTTATTAGATTTGAATAATCATGATTAATAAATTATATATGTGTACTATAGCGAATATATTCTTTTATTTTACTTTTAACTCTTATTTTATTAACTTCCATGGTTTTTAGACCTGGAAATCACAACAGTCAAAGTGAAGCGGAAATGAACAATCTGTGTTGTGTAAGAAAACCAGAACATGATTCTAGTTAAAGTCATTGTATCATTTGTATTGAAAATGTGCATTAAGTCTAAAGGGGAATTTCAGTGTGTGTGTGTGTGTGTGTGTGTGTGTGTTCATACCTGCTTTCCCAACCGGCTGGTAAACGTGTTGCTTCCCCATCTGAAAGAAAACACACAATCAATCACACACAAGCGTTTAACAACACACAGTGGTTTTCCTGCAGACTGGGTTCCTGCTGCCCACCGGGGGCCCTGTGGGATTGTGGGTAGCTTGAGGGAAAGCCAGGCATATTTCAGATCCAAAAATGAGTTTCACTCAACTAATGTGAGCAAACACGTCGCTCTCGTCCTGCATCAGCTCAGATCTGCTGTAATCATGAGTTATGAAATCTCCCATGATGCCCCTGTCATTTACCCTCCTCTCAGGGTTTCAGATTCCCGCTCAGGAATGAGTTCAGGATCTGCACTTTTCAGCTGTGTGGAAGGTTTTGGCGAGTGTGATCGGCATTACTGGCTGCGACTCTGACAGGAAGTGTGTCCTCGCTACGGCACTGTAAATCTCCCTCTGGGAAGAAACAAAAACAAGCAGGGGATTATGGGAACTCACCGGGGTCTGGAGAGCGCCGTCCTCCCGGTCGATACTGCCCCTCGAGTTCCTCGACTCCGGCTTCTGAACACACACAACACAACACATCAATCAAACACACATTTCCAGATCATGAGGATTATCAAATATTCATGAGATCTGATTATGTCATCATCACATGACTGATGGATTTCCATGACTTTTCCAGTCTAGATTAAAATCATACAACAATAATAATATTAATAATAAATCAAATCAAATTTAAACTAGTGTTGTCAAATGGATTAATTGCATATAACAAAAGTTAGTAAACATATTATATAATATGTGATATATATATATATATATATATATACACACACTTAAATATTTATAAACTTTTATGTTATGCGATTGATCGATATGACAGGAATAGTTCAAACATTTAAATTTGTTTAATTTTATTTTTAACATTAATTGATAATTATTTACATATTTTCTTATTTAAACAAAAAATAAAATAAATACAAATTATTTATATAGGTTACTTTATTTCATATTTTCTTATAATTTAAGGTTTTGAAAAAAAATTTAAACACATAAATATATAATAATAAACATTTTGATATTTATATACCATATCTGTAATATTTTATAAATATGTCAAACATTTTGTTTTTACTATTTATATACTACCTTTAACTATTTAATGTTTAATTTAAAATTTAAATATTAAATTTCTTCACTTTACAAATTTACAAAACATTTTAAGATTGTAATAATTATCATGACTTTTCCTGGCTTGGAAACCACTTTTTTTTTTAACTCCCTGAAATTTTACACATAAAATACATAAATAATTCTACTGCTACAACTCATAATAAACATTTTAATATTAAAATCTGTATTATTTTATACATATTTAGAACAATTTTTTTATTTAAATTAAATTGCTTAATTTAAAAACTTGATTTCTTGTTTTAACTTTAGAAATGCATGATTTTACCAGACTTGAAGATCACAATTTAAAATTTTCCTGATTTCCCACTTTCGTTCTGACAGACCTCAAAGCCTCAAGAAAAGCATCAAACTTCACAACTTGTTAAAGCACAAAGTAAAGATTTCCCCAAACGGTCCAGCGAGTTTATACTCCATGATCTAGAAAGCGTGAAGAGGATGAAGAGCATGAAGAACTCCTCACTACGCAAGTCTAGTTACCGGCTTTCCGAAACAGAACTTGAAGAGATGCATCCTCTGAGCGGATCGTGAGCGCTGTGTGTGTGTTTCCATGTGAGATGCCTCCAGATTCCTGCTCTCTCTCTCTCTCTCTCTCTTTCCCTTCCTCCCGCTGCTTCTACACACACACAGCTCCTCTGAGGGCCGATCTCAATGACCAACTACCTGCTATTTTTATACGTAGAAAGTAATATGCAGAATGCAAATGTGCATGGAAAAACCAATGACCTTCTGAATCTACCAGGAACACAACTGCATGGAACACTTTATCCCATAATGCATTGCGCTCAAATTGCCTTTCCATTTCCTGTGCAGTGAATGAACCGAACCATATCAGTTTATGCGGTTATTTAATAAGACGGCTAGGGGAAAAATACCACTTTTTATGCAAAATTAGATTAAAAATGCGAGTACACTGTATTTTAGTATTTTGTCAGATTAATTTATTTTCCAAAACAAATATAAGTGGAGGAAAATATCCACTACTTTGAAACAGCTTTAAATATAAATTACATTGTTTTGAATGACTTTATTCATGTGTTATGAATCATATGATCTTTTCATTTTCATCTATAAAGTTCCCAATAAAAGAGGAAATAGTCAATTGTGATGAAGCATTTTTCAGCTGTACAGTTTATAATTGACAACTGGAGGAGTAAAGACATTTATATTCATTTAAATTGTGCTTTTTCCTGTTTCTGTAAAGCCATTTTGAAGCGATTAGTATTGTAAAAAGCTCTGTATAAATAAACTTGGACTATCCCAAATAGGCATTAGCTCATGATAATTTAAATATATATATATTTTAAATTGAATAACCAGTAAAAATAATTCTATAGTGTTGTGATTTGTAATGATTTTAGTAACATCAGACCATTTTCAAGAACATCCTGAGGTATAGGGTGCACTAGGGTGCAGTATGCAGTGCACTTGTGTTCATTCCAGACACACTCGGATTCTTTCCTTTTGAGAAAAGCTTTTTCATTTTTTTCCTTGAAGAATGAGAAGTTGCCAGTGTTTCTCAGGAAGGCACAAACCACACGGGTTTCCACTGATTCCCACAAACCCCCGCTGCCAAATGAGACGATCGCTTATGACACGCGTGTGATGCGGCGCCCAAGTTTCCACTGGACAGAGAGCGACATTACAGTCACATGTCTGCTAACAACACTCCTCCCATCAAAAGTTTCAGCCTGCCGAGGAAATCACTCGAGTGTCAAATCACGTCTCTGTCTCGTCTCGCACACGTCTCTGTCTCGCACCTCTCGTCTATGTCTCGCACGTCTCATCTCTGACGTCTCATCTCTGTCTCGCACGTCTTGTCTCTGACGTCTCGTCTCTCATGTCTCGTCTCTGTCTGTCACGTCTCATCTCTGTCTCGTCTCTGACGTCTCATCTCTGTCTCGCACGTCTTATCTCTGTCTTGTCTCTCATGTCTCGTCTCTGTCTGTCACGTCTCATCTCTGTCTCATCTCTGTCTCTGACGTCTCGTCTCTTTCTCTCACGTCTCATCTCTTGCACGTCTCGTCTCTGACGTCTCATCTCTGTCTCGCACGTCTCGTGTCTATCTCGTCTCTCACGTCTCTGTCTCTTCTCTGTCTCTCACGTCTCTGTCTCTGTCTCGTCACTCACGTCTCCGTCTCTTCTCTGTCTCATCTCTCACGTCTCTGTCTCGTCTCTCACGTCTCGGTCTCGTCTCTCACGTCTCCGTCTCGTACGTCTCTGTCACGTCTCAGTCTCGTCTCATCTCTGTCTCGTCTCTCACGTCTCTGTCTCTGTCTCATCTCCGTCTCGTACGTCTCTGTCTCGTCTCTCACGTCTCTGTTACGTCTCAGTCTCGTCTCATCTCAGTCTCGTCTCTCATGTCTCTCTCTCTCGTCTCTGTCTCGTATCTGTCTCATCTCGTGTCCGCAGGTCGGCATGATCCTGTGCCAGTCGATCTCAGTGGTGGTCCTGTCCCAGCTTTTCTTGTCCCGGAGTCTGTACTGGGAAGTGTCGTCGCTGTGGTTGGTCTCGCTCCCGCTCACCGTGAGCAGTGATATTACAGTCACATGTCTGCTAACAACACTCCTCCCATCTAAAGTTTCAGCCTGCGAAGGAAATCACTCGAGTGTCAGATCTGGTGAGTGTTCATTAAACTCCTCTCTCGGGAACCGAAACCCCCACTGACACATCATCTGGAGACCAACAGCGTGAGGAAGACGTCGCATCTGAGATCGGCGTTTGGCAGGAATGTGGATGTGAAGGAATAGTTTCCTCTGGCGAGAAGAAGACAGTTTCACTCGCAGGTGCGCGCAGATTTACAGCTTTGTTTTCAGGACGGGACTGTTTTATTCCATCTTTTTCTCAGAGTAACAACAACCACAGCACATGCAATAGATGCCAAACACACTCAAAGTGACCAACAAGCCATACAAAATGCTGGAAGTGAATCAGAAAAGCTATGAATCATTTCAAGAAAAACAGCATTTCTTCCTGCTAATTTGAAATGTTTAATGTGACTTATTGCCTTTCCAAACTCAAAACCTCCGGTCCATCAAGACCACTTATGAAACTACACGGCAAATGTTTCATATTCACATAAGAAAACCCATGTGAGAGATTAGAGCTCATTTACATATAGCAGTCTTAAAGGTACAGTAGTATAAAGGTGGAAAATGGTCAATAAACTGAATTATGACTAAATTATAACAAATAAACAAACCTTTATTATTATATATTCATATGAATTTACATTTATTGTTTGTTATTATTAATGACTATGTATTAGTATATTTATTATATACTTTAAGATGTACATTTTCTAAAATTATAAGTGGACTAGAAAAAAAAAAGAAAACGCAAGAAAAGTGTAGAATTTAACTATTAAAAATAATTAAAATATATTCTTTTTAGATAGTTAAGATTTTATGGAACTATTCATTCAAATTCGTGGATATTTCTAGAACAATATGAATAGTATTAGGGCTGTAAAAAGGGTTGAAAAATTGAGTTGGATGATTTTTTTTTTTACTAAAATGATAGTAATATTTGAATAATATTTAAATTTTAAGGAGATAATTTTAGTTAGAGGAGTGTGCTAACAAGAAGGCATAATGAGAAATATAAACCAAATCAAGCACTGTATTAAATTGTTTATGCAAAACGATTAAATAGCATGACAGTTACAACTACTATACATAATTTATTATTTAAACTAAAATTTGCAGGACTTTTCCAGGCTTAAAAAAAGTTTTTTGTTTTTTTTTAATTTCCTGAATATTTTATTTTTAAACTTCCATAAATATTTAGAACCTTTTTAAAAACATTTAATTATTATAATTAAACGGTTCATGTTTTTTTTTTTATTATTATTATTTAAAGTGATGGAAATAGGCTCATTTTACAACTCCCCCAGAGTTAAACAGTTGTGTTTTACCATTTTCGAATCCATTCAGCCGATTTTCTGATATTTAGAAGAATATCAGTCACCAGTCTCATTGACTTCCATAATATATATTTTTTCCTACTATGGAAGTCAATGAGACTTGTTATGTCCAGGACTTTTTAAGATTACATTAATTAATTTTTTTTTAATTGGACTAATATTTGAAACTCAAATTTGAGCTTGACAGCCCTGAATAGTGTGGTGTATGAGTGTGTCAGTACCAAGAAGCTCTCCTCGTGCTCCAGCCACCTCTGGTCCTCCTCCATCTGCTGCTGCTGCTTCATCAGTGTCTCCTCCATCAGGTGTGTGACGGGCATCACCTGAGTCCGGCCCAGAGCCGCCCCATCCTGACACACACACACACACAGAACACAGCAGCGTTTATGACCGCACTCCACTGAACACTCATTCAACGGCCTCATCTGCTCACTCGCTCACTCACTCACTCACTCACACACACACACACACTCACTCACCTCCATGTTCGGAGACCACACGGGATGGTTCCAGGTCTCGTGTGGGTCGAGGACCGAGGCTTGTGGGGGGAATCCTGCTCCGGGCACGAGTGCACTGGGATATCCAGACCCCTGGACAGATGAAAGACATTTGATTTAAAGCACATTTACATTTATTTATTAAAAAAAAAAGTTTATTTATAAAAAATACAAAAAAAGAATACTGTTTATTTGAAGTATTATTTATATACTATTTTAGTTTTTATTAATAATTTGAATTAGCTTCAATTTTTTAAATTATTAATAATTTTGCTATGCGCTCGTCACTTTTTATCATTTTTAATTCATTTTTATTTTACTTATATTTTTACATTTTCAGTTTTTAGTACATACAACTAAAACTTTAGTTAAAATTTTGAAGTTTAGTTAAACTTTAGTTAAAAATTTCAGTTAGTTTTTAATATTTATATGTATATATTTTTTTTCATTTCAGCTTTGAATGACCTTTATTTTTTTATTTTATTTTCAGACTTAATTTAAAAATGTGCTTTTGTCATTTTTATTAGTTTTTATATTTCTCTTTAGTTTTAATTTGTTTTCAATTCTTTCATTTAAAAAAAAAAAAAAAATTATTAAACGTATTTCAGTTAGTTTTTTATCTAATATTTATTTTTATTTTAGCTTTATTTTTTGTATTTTTAATTGTAGATTAATTGTTAACAAATTTTGTAATGTGCTTTTCTCCTTTTTATTAGTTATGTCTATTTCTCTAAAAAAAAAAAAAATCAGGTTTTACTTTTTTATTTCCAACTTTAAAAAAAAAAAAATCTATTTCATTCCAGATAGGCTTCTATTAACAATTTTTCAAAAACATTTAGTCTTAGATAACAATAAAAATGTATAGCGATTCACATTTTCCATATTCACATTTAATATTGTAGTATGGTATTTATATCCTTGTTAAATCATTTTACTCTCATAAATGTCACATTATGTAAGTAAAGTGTGTTATGAAAGCCGCGTCAGGTTGTCTTCAAGAACCCCATCTCACACACTCTCAGAAAGGCCAATAATCACCCTGACACAGAAACCAGCGGATTGAGCACAAAAGCCTTTTAAGGCATGAAAACAGAGCGGTGATGCGTGTGCGTGTGTGTGTGTGTGTGTGAGCTGATGGAATGCACCTGGAGTCAACAATAGCATGCGTCAGAGGCGCTCGCGGACGAGCTGTGAAATAACTGCATCGAGCTGAAGCCAGCCAATCACACACTCTTCTAGATAAACACAAGTAAATCAGGGTGTTTGGGCAGAGAGAAGTGCAGTGCTATCTGAAGTGTGTTTGGCTATTTGTTGAATGTTTATGTTGGCCAGTTTTGGGATATTTCGTGAGGGTTTGGTGACAGTAATCAGTGAGGTATGACATTAATAACAGGCTCTCCATTGCAGTGACATTATGTGAGCAGCAGAAAAAAAAAATTATTCACATCCTGCACCCCAACAATTATATAGTTATTTATTTATTAACCTCAGCTGCTCTTAACATGTCGGTCAAAAATGACTGAAATTTATTTCTTTATTTCAATAAAATGAATGTCCTATATTTTAATTCGATAATGTTTTTTATTTAAGGGGATTTTATGGTACTAAATTATATTTACACTGTATTTATAATCCATTTATTCACTTTTTGAGCATAAACCTGAAAATTAAACTTCCAACTTAAATTGTCGTACATCTTAAATGCTTTAGAGCACAGACTTAAGTTTGATCTTTTTTCAAAGACGAATTTTCAGGACCATTTAACCTGTTCGGATCATGTTCATGAACAAGTTTCATACCAATTCGATATATATATATATATATATATATATTAGGGCTGTGCAAAAATGAATTGCGATTAATCGCATCCAAAATAAAAGTCTGTGTTTACATAATATATTTGTGTGTGCTGTATATAATTATTTTGTATATATAAATACCTATGCATGCATGTATATATTTAAGAATTATTTGCGCTTAAATTCTGTATAAATATATATATATAAATACATAACCTATATTATATAAATCTAAATATTTTATATATGAACAACACATTTTCTTAAATATATACATGCATGCATAGGTATTTATATATACAAAATAATTACATACAGCACACACAAATATATTATGTAAACACAGACTTTTATTTTGAATGCGATTAATCACAATTAATTTTTGCACAGCCCTAATATATATATATATATTTTTATAAAAATTTTTTTTTGGGTCAAAAATGACCCGAGAGCACCGAGTGTTTGCGTAAAGAGTAGTACCTGGTAGTGATTGAGCTGACCAGCGTGTTGAGGACTAGGGAAATATCCATCACTGGATCGAGGACTCGGGTATCCAGGTCGGCTGGGCTGTGGAAACCAAAACCAGTTACTCAAACACACACACACACTGTAGACTATTGCAGATCTCTGATACACATGTTTGTGTCCCTGAGGTTCACCTTCGGAGGAGCCTCGTCTGAATTGCCAGTGTCCCAGGACACGGTGACCTGTCTCCTCATCTCCATGCGGAAGCGCTCCTCCTGTTGGGCCTTCTCCTCATCCAGGATCGTGCTGCAGGGACACACACTCAGAGCAATCAGGACATCTGCTTTCTTAAAAGTGATTAGACTGACCTTTGCCTTAGATTAGACAAACTAAAAAAAAAATACAACATTTTAAATATAATATCACTTATTTTTCATATATTGGTATTTATAGAGCAAACTTTCATTTCACCAAACGCAGAAGTGCAACAAAATAAAATGCAAATGATTCACATTAGGTGTGTAACTGATAAATAGTGTTTTCTGAAACGCTTCATTTTTATTCTTCATTAGTGTTATACAAAATTAGTACAAACTAAATTGCACCACTAAAATTCACAGAGATGACATATAATATTCAATGAAGAATTATTAATAATGAATTATTATAAATGGTTAATTTGTTGCATATTAGAGCACAACAAGAAAATGAGAACTTAAATATATTATTATAAATATTATAATATGTTAAAAAATAAATGTTATATCATTGATCATTCTGGAGTGACCAAGACTCTCTGGAAGCTAAACAGAGACCTCTAGTGTCAGAAACCAAGAAGTGCATAAAAGCATTGCAAACACTGTCAAACAGCTTTACTATGACATCACATGTGACATAAATCATCTAGAAGATGCTTTTATCCAGATTTGCTTTACAAAAGCATGAGTAGAGCGGTCCACACACACACTGATCTGAGCATACACACACACACACTGACCTGAGCTGAGTCTTGAGTTCGGTGAAGCGCGGGCGTTTGCTGGGGTCGTACGCCCAGCACTTGGTCATGAGGCTGTAGAGGGTCGGGGGGCAGTTCTGCGGCATCGCTAACCTCTCGCCGTTCTCGATCCGTCCAATCACGTCGTTATTCTTCACACCCTGGAAGGGCTTGATGCCGAACATGAGGATTTCCCACATACACACACCTGACGGAGAGACACGAGCAGAAATCTGCCTCATCATCACAAATAAACTCCAAAAGACACTGGATTCGGCAAAGTAAAAATAAAATCAAACAATTATTATAGAATATATGAAGAGTAAACGATTTTATGGTTTAATCAGAGAGGATAGCTTGACCAATGTAATTATTGTCATATCTGAAAAGAGGCAAAATAAAATTGACCAAATAAACATTTTTAATAGAAAATATTAAATTCAATTAAATTCAATTGAAATCCAAAATAATATTTTAATGTTAAGATAATAATAATAAAAAAAAACATTTATATACATTTAAAAATATATAATATTGGTCACATCTGAATAGAGGCAAAAAAAAATGACAAAATTAATGTTTTAATAGAAAATATAGATCCTCACACACCTGAATTATTCATAGGTGCATAGGATTAAAGTCCAATATAATATTTTAATATTAAAATAACTTTTATATAAATTAAAAAAAACATTTATATATATTTTTTTTAAAAACATTTATGTATATATATATATATACACATTTAAAAAAAATATATTTTAATATATAAATATAGTGAGTGGGATTTATATAAATTCTCCACAAAAATAATCCAAAATGTTTTATGTTATATTATTAAGAGTAAAATTATCAAATGAATAATTAATAATAATAATAAATATTGTTTTAATACTAGAAAGATCAAACCAAAAAAAAAAAAAAAAAATCAAAGCATATTTATGGTGTTCAAGATCAACTATGAGACACAGTATAATGGAGGAGCAGTTACCAAACATCCAGACGTCGCTGGCTGACGTGAACCGCCGGAAGTTTATGGATTCTGGAGCCATCCATTTGATCGGCAGTTTCCCTTTAGAAGCTGGAAAACACACACACACACACACACACACACACTGTATTTGTATTTTGTACTTCAATGTTTTGCTTCACAGGCCATTACAAGACAGATACAGACTCAACACTCAACAAACAATAAACTAAACACAAACATAATCAAAAAATTCAACATTAAAAAATAAGACTAAACTAATTTGTATGTACAACTTTATTAAAGATTATTCACATGTTGGGCCCATCTTACAAAATGTTGCATGGCATTAACAATTAGGCAGACTAAAAAAGTTTTTTACAGACTATAAACAAATCAAATATTCCTTCACTATCCACCAGAGGCCGCTGTTCTCTTCACTATCCACCAGAGGCCGCTGTTTCCTTGTTCTCGGCATGTTATTTCTTGCATTAATTATATATTTTTGAAGGGTTAAAATCAGCGGTTTGTCAGGATCTGAGGTGGACGGCAGATCAAGCTACTTGTAGTAGCTTGTAGTGTTTTTTACTACACATACATATTAAGTACATGAAGTTGTTTTGAGGTTAATCGCTTGTTAAATGGGAGTGTGAATTACCTTTATAATAGGAACTGTCCTCCATGTATCGAGAGAGACCGAAGTCACCGAGTTTCACGCAATCCGTGGACGACACCAGCACGTTCCTGGCAGCGATGTCCCTGCGGAAAACACACGTTGATCTCCAGAAAAGAGTTGCGCAAACGTCAGTGGTGTTGATGCTCACCGGTGCACGAAGCGTTTGCTCTCCAGGTACGCCAGCGCTGTGCTCAGCTGGTAGGAGAACAGGATCAGCGTGGACAGGTCCAGGTTGTACTTCCTTACTTGCAAGAACGACCTCAACTAAAAACAAACACAACGGTGAGTCTAGAAGATTATCAACCAAAAGAGGAGTTTAAAGTGCCCCATTATGCATTTACAGATATAATAAAGCTGCTTGTGAATCAAAATACACAATAAATCGATTTTATTGTTTTATTAAGAAAGAAGCGATTCTTAAATGCCAGTTGTGACATGTAAATATTTGGATGATGTCAGTCTATGGTCTTCATTGGCTGCTCATGAACAATGTCTTTGACCCTCAAACACTTTAGTTTTATCTAAAACTAGAAGAGTTTGGTTTGCAAAATCCAAAAGCAAATCCACTTCCAAAGGATTTATACGGTAAAACCGATGCCATCGTGTATAAAGAGCTGAGAATCAGATATGCAATTGGGTTTTCCAACACACACTGCAAGCGGTCGACCAATCACAACAGATTAGGCCTTCTGACCAATCAGAGCAGACTCTCAGAAAAGGCGGGGTTTAGAGAGACTGAATAATTTATAAAAATTTCAGAGCCGATGCTGCAGTGTATGTTATGAGAAAATGAGTGTTTTTTTGACCTTGGATGCACCTATTAAGTCTCAAACCGTATTTACTTTATAGCCCCGTAATTGTGGACAAATGTGGGCACAGAGGACTCAGGTGTGATCCTAATTTTTATTTATTATAAATGTTATATCACTGTCTTCGATAAAGTTTTGTCTATCCATTTATGGCGTTTTTTTGTATTTTGGGGGTATTTTTGAATTTATTTACTTCAAAAAGTACCATATTTTCTATGTAAATTATGCTTATTTTTTATGTTTTATTTGTAAAAAATTTTTAACTACATTAAAATATCATTCCAATAAGTTCTTAGAGCTTAAACCTAAAGATGAAGTGACTTTGCCGTCACCTGGTGTCTTATTTTGGCTTATTTTAGAATACAGTTTTTCCCCATTCATTTCTATGGGTGCCCATTTTTGACCCAAATACAAGATTAAGGAGTTTTTTTTCACCCACTTAACATTGTAGAACTGAGTAAAAAAAAATGTGTGTGTGTTCAGGAGGAAAACTTAGGAAAAGTAGCCAAGTTTTGTACAGCTCAGATCAAGGAAAGTATTTTTTAAAAATAAATCAAACTATTTTGCCCACATTTGTCCAGAATACGGTTTAAAGGAAACTGCTAAACAAAATTAGGAGCCTTTAAAAAAGGGGCACTTTGAAACGACAGCAAGCCTCACCTCTCCAAGCGTACACAACTCCATGATGATCCAGACGGGATTTTCCGTGATTATCCCGATCAACTTCACAATGTGCGGATGGTCGAACTGCCGCATTGTCACTGTCAAGCGTTACATCACACAAACATTCTCATGCAAAACACTTTTGCAAAATCATAATGGTTTATGTGATTCTGACTTCTCTAAAACCGTGGCAGTGGTGACTTCCTCATATTTAACTCTACTATGAGTCATGTGTTCAGGTGGAATAACCATGGTGGAGAACAAACGCTAAAAGTGGTGTGGGTCACTAGTGTGAAGCCAGCATTACTTAAAATACTCACGAGCTTCCTGTAGAAACTTCTCACGCACGCTGTCAGAAGTGCAGTTCTTACATGTCTTTATGGCCACTGATAATGATGGATTCTCCTGTCCGGAAGAGCACATGATGCTATTTTATAAACAGTGACGTTTTAGTTTGTTTTAACAGTTCCAGAACACAGTAAAGAGCAGGAGACCAGAGGAACAGGTTAGAAAACACTTTTGGGACATTACAAACCATTGTATATTTGTGTGACATTATTAGTTTCTAACAATAGCCAACATAAAATATAAAAATTAGGGCTGTGCAAAAATTAATTAGTGCAAAAATTAGTGTTATTCATATATAAAATATTTATATTTATATTTATTTATTATATTTAACCTAATATAGATTATGTATTTATATATTTATATAGAATTTAAGTGCAAATAATTCTTAAATATATACATGAATGCATAGGTATATATACAAAATAATTTATATACAGCACACACAAATATATTATGTAAACACAGACTTTTATTTTGGATGCGATTAATCGCAATTAATTTTTGCACAGCCCTAATAAAAATAAACAATTCTGATATAAATCAATAAAATATATACATACATCAATTGTTTAAAATTGTCATAAATTCAAATATGTATTTATTTAAATATTTTTTACATTTTAAATTGATTTTAAATTCCAAATATATTTATTTTAAAAGAAGAAAAAAAACAAAAAAAAAACAAAGACAAAACAGAAGAATGGGTAACAGTGTTAGATTTAGTCTAATTTAAGATCTCTAGATAGTTTAGGACCAAATGTTGACTTCTAACTTGCTTAACTTATTTGTTCTTACTAATAAACTTATTTATCAAAAAAAAATGCATTAATTAAAGATCCATATTTGATTGATATTTTTTTTACAACCATTTTCATAACAAGGTTTTTTAGGTTTTAAAGTTTAATGAATGCATTAGACTAGTTAGTGCTAAATAATAGTTGGAAGATTAATCCGCCGCTGGTTGTATAATCAGGTTTTTTAATGATCATTTTTGCGAGTAAAATAAAGCCTGTGGTAAACGTAACTTGACAACAAAAAAAACATAAAAACAACAAAAAATTAATAATAATCAATAACTTGACAATATTTTGACGTTTTGTCCTATAATGTAAACTGCCCAAACGGTCTTATCTAGTCACTTATTAGAAACACATGTTTTCAAAAATAAACATAACTGCTTCAAAATGTGTGTGCAGTTTGTGTTGTAGAAGAAAACATCAAGTATGGTCCAGTTATGTTTACCACAGGCTTTATTTCACTCATAAATAAATGAGCCACTGGAGAATTGGTAATCCGGGTCCTGACAGTGTTTGTTCGGTATGGACTGTTGTTTGGACCGTGTGGATGATGAATGTGCAGTTTACCGGACTGATGTAAACCCCTTGGTGGACGTCACCGAACTGTCCCTCGCCGATACACCGTCCCAGCTCGATTCTGTCCCGCTGGATCTCATAGTCCTGAGCTGCGGACGAAAGACACAAGGAGGCAGACGTCACAAACCTGAAGCTCATCATCAGAGGAGCATCACAAACCCTGGGCGTCATGCGTTCAGAGGACGAGCGCAACCATATTTACTGAACGCACAGCTCAGCGATTCACCAGTGCAGCTTTACAAACACTGAGGTCATGACCTTAGTCAGGGTAGATGCCATATTTAATAATCCACAAATCAAGACGAGGCAGTGAGCGACAGAAAGACATGCATTTAATGCGTTCCAACTACACATTGAAAATGTGTCTATTAAAAAACTTAATAATAATAAATAATAAATCTAGATGACAAAAAATTGGTTATGAAAATTAAAGTTAACATAAGATGATGCTGATTAAGATGATTGAGAAATGCACAAAAATGCCAGATATTTTGTCATATTAAATATGGCGTTGACTAATGTACATGACCTATATCAAAATAAGTATTCAAGAAACTCTTAAATATTATGTAAAAATCATTATATAGCAAAATAATAAAAAATTGTAACATTATAAATGTCTTTACTGTGATTTTTGTTCAATTTAATGCATCTTTTCTGAATATCATAGTAAAACATTTTTGTAATTTAAAAAAATGCACAATTTATTAAAACAAACAAACTAAAAACTAAGAAGTATAAATGAGCAAAACAAAAATCTATTCATTGTCTACATATCAATGACTTCTGCAGGTTTTCTGTTATACGAAATATTTAAGCTCATAAATATATAAATGGGTTACTATTATTTGTATTAATATTTGGTTATGATTTTGATTTGGTTATTATTAATATTCATATTATTTTGATTAATAATAATAAAACAAAGATGCTTAAGAATAAGATAAAGCCTTAAAGAAGAAGTATGCCATGTTTTGGGTGTTAAAATACTTTTGACTGATAGATTTGGACACTGACAACGCCAAGGTCAAGGGTCAGAATACACAATACTACACATTTGATGAAAACCTGCATTTGCCAATAATACGAGAAGGAACCTGCTACCAAAACAACACAAGCACACGGCAAAAGAGAGAAAAACAGAAAAGAAACCTGAGAGAAACACACAGACAGAGGGATGGCGTTACCTGCGTCTAATCCATAGCATTCGGCTGGTGTTAAAGAGAAGAGTGAGAGATTGGGCGTTTAGATCAGAATTAAAGCTCAGGATGAAAGAGAAACAGAGGGATGAGATGAGATGAGATGATAGACATGTCAAACACTCAGGAAAGAGCTGTTATAAATCGACACACTGACGTATGCGTGTTTGTACGGAAGCGATTGCATTCACTTGTAGAAAAAAAATCTACTCAGTTTTTCTGAATTAACGAGTTAATTATCTCAGAATTACAAGATAATTTTTCATTTGAAAAAGTTTTTGCCGTTTTTTTAATTAAGGAGTTAATTATATCAGAATTGCAAGATCATTTTTCATGGAAAAAAGTTTTTGCCGTTTTTCTGAATTAACAAGTTAATTATCTTAGAATTACAAGATAAATTTTCATGGAAAAAAGTTTTTGCCGTTTTCTGAATTAACGAGTTAATTATCTCAGAATTACAAGATAATTTTTCTTGGAAAAAAGTTTTTGCCGTTTTTCTGAATTAACAAGTTAATTATCTCAGAATTACAAGATAATTTTTCATGGAAAAAAGTTTTTGCCGTTTTTCGGAATTAACAAGTTAATTATCTTAGAATTACAAGATAAATTTTCAAGGAAAAAAGTTTTTGCCGTTTTCTGAATTAACGAGTTAATTATCTCAGAATTACAAGATAATTTTTCTTGGAAAAAAGTTTTTGCCGTTTTTCTGAATTAACAAGTTAATTATCTCAGAACTCCCGAGAGAATTTTTCTTGGAAAAAGTTTTTGCCGTTTTTCTGAATTAACGAGTTAATTATCTCAGAATTACAAGATAATTTTTCTTGGAAAAAGTTTTTCTGAATTAACGAGTTAATTATCTTAGAATTACGAGATCATTTTTCATGGATTTTTTTCTCTGTTCTTCTGAATTAACGAGTGAACTATCTCAGAATTACAAGATATTTATGGAATTTTTTTGCTCTGTTTTATTCTGAATTAATGACTTGATTATCTCAAACTCAGAAATTCAGAAAAACAGAGCAAAAACTTTTTTTCCATGATCAATTATCTCGTAATTCTGAGATAATTAGCTCATTAATTCAGAAAAACAGAGTAGATTTTGTTTCCTCAAGTGAATGCAATACGCTTACGTATGTTTGTATCCAGCATATTATAGAAAATAAACTACAAGACAACATGAAGAATGACTTGGAAAATGAGCAATAAAATAAAATCAAACGTCTCATTCTCGATCTCATTCTAAGACGTTTAGATATTTTTCTTGTTTTAACAATGAACACTTAAAATTGATACATTTCTCAGAAAAGATGCTTAGATTCCGTAAAATACTATTTGTTTTGCTCTTTTTGCAGTGAAAGAGCAAACGCAATACGACAATAGTTCAACTCATGCATATGTTTATATTCCTCTGAAGCCAAACGTCAGCATTAAGTGATTTTCTTTGTTTGTAAATCTCATTATGCTACATCTGCCAACTTGTTTTCTCTGGATTAGCACAGGAGTTATAACAATAACATTTTTGGGAAAAGCTAAATCCACTCCGGACACAACGTGAGGGTTAAAGGTACAATATGCAAGATTATTTCGCCACCAGGGGTTGCTAAACTCTTACAATAACAAAGGCGTATATTAATGACATATATTCTGCATTAAGCGGAATTATGGATCTTGTCGTCAAGCTGATGGATCTTTTATGGATAAGTGAATACAGAGATGTTTTTAACATGACTGTGGTGTGAAGCAGGGCGCGATTACTAGACGTATACCAGCGCCACACACAAGTGCTGGATTAATACTCACACAGGTCAGTTTATTAGAGGAATGAAACGAAATGAAATGTTGATCTTTGTTTTAGTCCTCTTCAAGTCTGCTAGCCCAGTTGTCCACGTCTGTTGTCATGGTTACAATCGCAGTACGAGTAATCAACTAGGGATGGGCAACGATTATTCGCGATTAATCGCATACATAATAAAAGTTTGTGTTTACATATATGTGTGTGTAGTGTGTATAATTAATTTGTATATATAAATACACACACATGAATGTATATATTTAAGAAATATTTGCATGTATATACTTTATATATATATATATTTATACATAATTAATATTATATATAACGATTTGATATATTAATAACACATTTTTCTTAAATATATACATGCATGTGTGGGTATTTATACATACAAATTAATCATACACACTACACACACATATATTATGTAAACACATACTTTTATTTTGGATGCGATTAATCGTTGCCCATCCCTATAATCAACTAAACAAAATATATAACATTGGCCAAGTGGTTTTTGGATATTTTACTGCAAAAATCCTGCATATAGCACCTTTAAGTCACCTCATGAAAATTTGCCCCGTAAAATTATTAAAAAAAGAGATTATTGGAGTATGTTTTATGCAAGTCTTACTACTTTAATGTGTTAATTGGCATCCTTTCTAATTATTTGTGGAATTTACAAGCAATTTGTGAGAATAAAAACAGTTTTACCATTTTTTTTCTCAGAGTGTGTGTGTGTAAATAATGGCACGTTTTCATTCAAAGACACTCGTAACGCATTAAGTCGGTGTGTGTTCAGAATCCTGTGATTGTTTGTACAGGCCCGCATGTAAAGTCACACACTCGTGAATGTTAGTGTTCAGTCGCTGACTCACACACACTCGCTCTCCTCACATCTCTGACTGCTTCGCTCTTATAATAATCTAATCTATCCATATAAACTTTCCATTGCACAAACACAGATTTTATAGTGGAAACATTTTTTTATAGGAGATTGTTATATTAGGAACTGTTGTTGGGGATCCAAATATTGTTCTTCTATGGCACTGCTGAGAAAATCCCCTTATGGGACCTTTACTTTTAAGAGTGTAGTGTGTTTATATAACGTTAATTCAGATTAAACTCGTTGTGTTTTTACAGTGGATTAATAAACACTTTGGAGGGCTTCCCCGAAGCGAATTGTGTCTGATTTAGACAAACCCAGTGACACACACACACCTAATTTTACCTTAATAAATCTCGATATAAACTCTCGAATGAATCCTGCATGAGTTTCCAGAGAGAATTGTCTGGAATGTCAGAGCTGGATACTTTAAATTGCAATTGCCGCCACATCAACAAACCAAACAAGCCAGACAGGGAAAAAAATGTCAGGCTCTGAAAACGTACAGATCTGGACAGGCACATCTGGATCCCAGGAGACAGTTACACACACACACTTCACAGACAGCACGAGTGAGGGTACTTACTCGAGGGCATGGTGTAGGTGTCTTCCTCATCTATGATCTCTGCGTAGTCATCCGTTTCTACAGGGAGACAGAAGAAGCGGTCAGTATCTCACACACACACACACACTGGCCAAAGCAACGCCCACTCAGTCAGAAACACACGTAACCTTCCACTACAGAAACTAGAGCCGGCCGAAAACAAGCCAAGAAACTCCTCCATGAAGACACATACACACAAACTCCTCTGTTAAACTCTCTGAACTCAATCTGTGTGGCTCTGAGTGTCTGTCTGTCCAACCGGCCAATCAGAGAGCAGCTCTGGCTGTCCCACCGGCCAATCGGAGAGCAGCTCTGTGGTTGTGCTTGAGAAAGCCAGGGGAAGGAAGTGACTCTTTCGTCTTCATGCAAAACAGATTTAGTCTGGCGTTTAAGTTTTTGGGAGAGGTCACGCTCTTCTCCAAATAATGACACATTTAAAGTCTGTCTCATAAGGAATGCAGGGAGCAAGCATGCGCTTCAAGTGAAGGAGATGCAATAAAAACAACTCGCATTTACACACTCCAGCTAAACTGAGCATATGCTAGATTGTCTATATTCAAGTAAGTTTCCAAATGCACACAGAGTTAGTTAGAGGTCACGGGTCAAACTTTACCATCTCCACTATCTTCTGCAGGTCCGAGGAGAGCATGCAAAGATCAGAGAGAGATTAATTCATCAGCAGGCATGAACACACACACACATCATGAACTGGTGTAGAAGTCCTCGCTCGTGCTGTTCTGGGAGTCATTAGTGTGGTTATACTGGGTCAGGAATGTGTGGGATGAGATTCAATTGGGACGTGGACACACTTCTGCCACGGGTCTAGTTCAGTGCAGTTTAAACAGATTTGCATTTATATAATAAATAATATTACTTAGGGACAGGTTTACACTTTTTAACATTATTGGCAAAATTGGGAGACTTTCAAAAGCTCTATCACTAAACCAAAATAAGAAAAAAACAAGAAATTATATTTCTGCATAAAGAAAATGAACCATACTTTTAGAATATCGTCAAAATAAATATTATATTCTCATCACTGTGAGATATATATATATATATATTAGAACAAATATATACAAAAAGATTATATATATATATATAATTATTTGGAGGTTTTTTGGAGGTTTTCTACATTTTAACATAAATAGCAAATTAGCAATAAAATTGTCGGTAAAATATTGCATTATCATTACTGTTTTTTTTTAATTATTATTATTATATGTAAGAATGTATAATATAAATATTGCTTTATTATATTACATATATATATATATATATATATATATATATATAAACTTATTATTAAATTGTAAAGTAAACAGCAAAAAAAGTTAATTTTTATTTCATGGCAATTTAAATAAATGTATTAAATTGATTTAAATAAATAAATAAAATGAACAAAATCTTGTTGTCCAAATTCAATTTATTTCATACATTTATTTAAATTAATTACCATGAAATAAACGAAACTAAATCTTCTTGTTCAAATTCTATTTCATGGCAATTATTTTAAAAATGTATTTAAATTTAATTAAATTTCATTTTAAAATGTATTTATTTAATTTAAATAAAAATTTGGACAAGAAGATTTTGTTACTTTATTAATGAGAATCAAGTTTAAGAGTAATTACAGTAATGTGCATTTTACTGACATGACAATAAGTTCATATATAAGCAACAAAAACAAACAAAATCCTAAAATAGGCTTCATTTTGTTAAAGCAAAAAAAATTGTTTATTTTTTGGATTTTGGGGCAAAATGTGGCCTAATCAAAGTCAAAGATGCATACAAAACAGACTGACGCCTCAGCATCTGATATGAACCATAAAATAAATCAACATTTTGTGCAGTTAACAGAAGATCTGCAACACACAGGTGTGCTGGGGGCGAAGTCACGGAGGAGACGTGGCCGGCAATCACATGTGAAGCAGAATGTGATTTGATTGGTTAGCGAGGTAGAAACCACACCCTCTTAAGAGACATGAGACCTTTGCATAGTTTAATCAATACAGCATTAACATAGATAAACGCTTCCCGACTGAAGAAAACGATGAATCAGAGCTGTGGTATGAATACATGAGAAACAGATTGAATATGTTTGGGGTGGAGAGCAATTAAGGGTGTTAGTGTTAAACACACACACACAGGAACAGCATGTACCCTTAGGAGGAGGATCATGGGAACAGAGGACAAACGGAAGGAGAAATCGTCGAGCTTTAGCAGCTTTGGTGGGCGTCTGAACCACAGAGTCTTCAGTGAAGAACGACAGAAGGAGAGAGAAAGAGAGTGAAGCAAAGCATACGGAGGGAGGAATGGACACAGAACAAACAACCCTGAACATCTCATCCTGAAACCACACTTTCACTCCAACAGTTATAGCTGTAACACTCACGCTTTAAAACAGCAGACACGTTCATGAGCTAAAGATACCAAACATCTGGAATACAAGCAATGATGATCTACAAATGAAACCTGCCCAACATCTTGAAGACATCTGAGAAACGCTTTAAAGACGACGTGAAAGAGCATTTGCAATGTTTTTAACTGTAATATTTTAGAGTGAAACCAAATCTCCAGCAGGACATACTAATGTAGGACGGATCCATTGTGGATATGACTGGATCGAGAAGTGTTAAGCGATGATATTAAACTATAAAACAGGGAAAATCCCACCGGCGTTCACAAAAATCATATTTTGATATGAACATATTGTAGATATTGTTGTCTGGCAGATCCGATCAGATCCGGTCTTTACCCAGAATGCTCAGCGGGAGTAAACCTGATAACTCGGGTGAATGAGAGGCGTGTCGTACCTGAAACAGAGATGGCACGAACTCCTGCCCGAATCCCCTCCAGGCGCTTCTCATTGTTGGCGAGTCTGTGGAGAAACAATTTCATTAATGAACAAAATGATGATTATTATTGTTTCCATGCACACTATAAAAAAAAAACCAGTTCCAACCATAACAACGACTTTTAGAGGTTCACGTGAGTGTTTGATTGGTACAGGCTTAATGCAAATTATACTCAAAAGATTTTACGTACTAGACATGACACAAGCAGAATTAAAACATATGTAAGCATATGTACTTTGAAAGACTTTGATTATGTAATATTTTATATATATATAATACATGCCTGGGAAAAATATAATAAAAATGTAAAAAATTTAATTTATTTATTTATTTACATTATATAATATATTATATATAGTGTGTGTGTGTGTGTTAAAATATATATTAGGGCTGTGCAAAAATTAATTGCGATTAATCGCATCCAAAATAAAAGTCTGTGTTTACATAATATATTTGTGTGTGCTGTGTATAATTATTTTGTATATATAAATACACACACATGCTTGTATATATTTAAGAAAATAAGTTATTCATATATATAAAATATTTATGTAATATATAGATTATGTATTTTTATATATTTATACAGAATTTAAGCGCAATTAATTCTTAAATACATGCATGCATAGGTATTTATATATACAAAATAATTATATACAGCACACACAAATATATTATGTAAACACAAGACTTTTATTTTGGATGCGATTAATCACAATTAATTTTTGGACAGCCCTAACATATATATATAAATTTAAATATAAAAAAATAACAGTTAACTACAGCATTATTAGGCTAATTTAACATCCTGATATACTGTATATAATAATGTATAATGTATGAAATATAGCCTAATAATGTTCTTGAGTAAACTTCATTGGCAAAAAAACAATGCATTAAAACCATAATGACATTCTTGCCAAATTTGATATATCACCCAGCTAATTTCCCAATCTTCAGCTTTGTCCTGGTTTAGTAGTGTTAAATCTTGAACCGGTGGTCAAACTAAATGAATGTCCTGCTAGACAGTTTATTAAACAGCTCAGGGACGACAGAAGTGAACTCATGACTTACTTTGGAATGGATGGTAGAGCTCTCTCACCCTCTGTAGGACAGAAAACACACCACATGCGCTTATGGATCAACACACACACACAAATATGAAGAACTGCACTTCTTATTTTACAGGCAAAACTAAAAAAAGTGAATATCGTGCAAAAGTTCATTTATTTCAGTAATTCAACTTAAAATGTCAAACTAATATATTATATAGACTCATTACATGCAAAGTGAGATATTTCAAGCCTTTATTTGTTATAAATGTGATAAAAATGGCTTACAGCTTATGAAAACCCCAAATTCAAAGCTTTTCATAAGCTGTAGTATATATATTTTAAATGGAGAGCTGTGCGATTTTCCACTCAATACCCCAGACATCCCACAATGCAGCAGTGTGAGGGAGACGTACCTTTCTGAGGTCTGACGATGAAGGACTGGCTGACGCCGCTGAGGAGTCGGCAGTAGCCGTCGATGAGGTCGGCCATGTTCTCCGCGGTGGCGAAGACTGGCGTGCTGATCGTGAGAGGCTGCGGGAAAGAAGACACACTCACAATGAGCCATTATAGAAAACACCGGCCACATGATGACGTCAGCTACAGCAGAGACCAGCTGCGCAGGCCAAACACACACACACACATATATAATCTCAGACGCCCACAAATGATCTCAGACACGCCCACGACAGTGTTTCCGTTTACTGTGATTCTTTAATGTGATGAGATAATAATAATAATAACAACAGGCAATAAATACACAACACTTCCTTATATTTTGTTGTCTTTACTGTCTGTATGCAGTCTAGTCTGATTCCCAATCCTATGACTCATCTCTTATAAAGACTCACAACTTGTTTAATTAAGTGTTATTTTATTTTAATATTTTGACTTAGTTTACATTTTTTTATTTTTCAATTTTCCTTTTTAGATTGTTTTACTAATTTGGTTAAGTGATTGTCATATATATATATGAAATAAAAAATAAAACTGAAATAAAAATAAATTATAGCTATATATATATATATATATATTAGGGCAGTGCAAAAATTAATTGCGATTAATCGCATCCAAAATAAAAGTCTGTGTGTACATAATATATTTGTGTGTGCTGTATATAATTATTTTGTATATATAAATACACACACATGCATGTATATATTTAAGAAAATGTGTTATTTATATATAAAATATTTAGATTTATATAATATAGGTTGTGTATTTATATATATATATATATATATATATATATACAGAATTTAAGCGAAAATAATTCTTAAATATATACAGTACATGCATGCATAGGTTTTTATATATACAAAATAATTATATACAGCACACACAAATATATTATGTAAACACAGACTTTTATTTTGGATGCGATTAATCGCAATTAATTTTTGCACAGCCCTAATATATATATATATATAGTTTATTTTTATTTCAGTTTTAGTTTCAGTAATTTTAGCACTACAATGTAAACAAAAAATAGAAATGTTGCTTTGGAGACTAACTGAAATAAAATAAGTTGATTTATTTTCCTTTAGTTTAGTCAGTAATTTTAGTAATGTTGTTATCTTTTGTCATGCTTATGTGTTTTTGTTTTTTTAATATTTATTTTTATTTCAGTTTTAGCTTTAGTACATTTAGTATTTTAACCTAAACTTTTTTCAGTGTTAGTTACAAACGCAAAAAAAATAAAACAAGAATTTTTAATCTAATATTTAAATATTTTGTTTTATTTCAGCTGTGTTTTAATTGCTTGAAAATGATTTTTAATAATTCAGTTTTAGTTTGGTTCAAATACCGGTTTAAATGAGGCTAACGAACCCGTCACATCGTCTAAATCTGAGTAAAAATACTGTTTAAAAGACAGACAGCCAGAAAGAGAGAGAGACACACACACAGACTGACAAAAAGTGCAGACAAAGAAACCAAAATAACAGTGGCGGTCTGAAATTACAGCACTGTCAGCTGAGTCACACTTCTACTTCACTTCATGCGCTTTGGTTTACCTCAGCGGCTCCTGCCACGTCCAGCTGTAACACACCTTTCCTCTCCTTCTCCTCCACGCACGAGTAATGGATGCTCTGCACCTGCGTGAAGTTGGCCAGATGTGTCGGCTGAAGGAAGAGAGACACAGGTGATGATACACAGACTTGGAATAAAAAAAATATGAGAGTTATGATGCTTCATGAACATTCAAGGAACTTTACATCAACTTTGCCTCTAGACAAAATCCTGTGTCACAAACCACAAATGATTTCTCAGTAAAAAATGTGATTAAAGACTCCCGTCAGAAGCCCTGAAGAACTCTGGGAGATAATACGAGGCGATACAGGTGGATCTGAATTAATTCACTTTGTACTTTGTTTGAACTGGACAACTAGTGTTTTTGCCAGTACTGCAGACTGTATCAATATCAGCCAATCAGAATATCTGAGGTTTAGCATATAGTGATTTTGGACCAATGACATTTCACTGCCGGCGGAGCTATTGATAAATAGAACCAAGCAACTGACAAAACCAACTTAGGATGGAACTCATTGTTTGTTGCTATGGTGATGTTGATGTGAGTTACCGTGGAACCCTTGTCTGTCAGGTAACTGATTCCCTCCTCCGGACCGATAGCAAGATCAACTGATATGACCCAACTCGACTGGAGAGAGAGAGAGAGAGATGTCATGCATATAACAAGAATGTTGCTCACATTAAGAATTCTTTACGATTTAATCAAAAGAAAATAATCATTAGGCCTCCACAGGGTCACTTAAAGAACAACTGGTAAGTAAACTAACATTAGTTGTGTTGGGTTTATAACTTTTAAGGAACTGCTATTTTTCTCTAAATATATTCCTCGCATTAATCCACCAAATTGAAACCAACCCATGATATAAAATATAAAGTAAACGCCAATGTAGTTTGTGGTTGGAAAGATATTTTAAAGTCTCTTCTGCTCACCAAGGCTTTGATTTATATGATCACGAATGCAAAAAACCAAAAATATTGTGAAATATGATTACAATTTAAAATAGCTGTTTCTATGTGAATATATGTTACAGTGCAATTTATTCCTGTGATCAAAGCTGAATTTTCAGCATCACATGATCCTTCAGAAATCACTCTAATGTGATGATTTGCTGCTCAAGAAACATTTCTGATTGTTATCAGTGTTAAAAACTGTTGTGCTGGTTCATATTTTTGTGGAAACCCTGACACATTTAGTTTTTTCAGTTAAAAAGAACAGCATTTGAAATAGAATCTTTTGTAACATTCTAAATGCCTAACTAAAACGTTACATTGTTACATTCTAAATGTCTAACTAAAATGTTACATTGTTTCATTCTAAATTCTAAACTGTCACTTTTGATCCAGTTATTGCTATTGAAAATCTCACTGACTCAAACTTTTAAAGAGTGGTGTGGTGGAAAACAATGGTCTGTTTTTGGAGATTTTGAACACAGTGTCACTGAATATAACTCCTCATGGCCACCAGGAGGCAGGAGAGGCCAGTATTTGAGCACATGACCTGCCGTACCCCTAAAGCACAGCGAAAGCACTCTTTGTCGAATCTGTAGACGGGCGCCAGGATCTCAAAGAACTTCTGTATGCTCTGCTCGTCGTTCAGGTTGGCGAACTGCTTAAATGTTTGCTGGATCTGTTTCCTCAGCGTTTTGGCCTGAAACACGAGAGAGGGAACAGCGTTACACCTCACGCACAGGATGAAAACAAGACACTAGTCAAGTCCCATACGACCAGCACTAGCTTAACAATGACTCAGTTTCACTCCAATAACATTATATTAAATTACAGCGCTATAAAGTCAGAAATTACGAGTAACATCGAAGTAAGCATCAAATATTTAGCATAACATGAGTAATAGTGTGGAGCAAATACAATAAATATTGTGTGTGCTTCAGTAAAGTCATGTCTATACATCATACTCTATATCATACCATCAAATTCAGCTGTCAATCAAATAAAACACAGCAGTCCTCATATTTCCGTAACACTCAAAATACACAAAACCTGGAGTCACATGCTCAATCTGGGTCTAGTCTGCTATTAGAGATCATCTGAGCTCTGAGAGGCATTATGGGTATCTTAACAACATTGAGACACAGATCCTATCAGGCAGAAATGTGAGGGTCGCTTCAGAGGGACGGTCCACCCTTCCTGAGAGGAAGTGCGGCGCGGTATCGGGTCTTACATCTGTGCAGGAATTATGGGAAAGATCTGAGAGTCCTAACAAGAGGGTGGACAACACCATTTCTTCTTCTTGGGCCTCAGAAACGCACCTCTTCGTCTCTTTTATTATGAAAACGTCATTTTTTTGTTACTTATCATAACAGTGAGCCGTTTAAAAACAATGGGTAAATATTCCCTTATACACGTTAAAGCTAATTAAAATAATAATACAGATTCAATTCAGACTGCTTTGAGGTTAAAAGAAAACTGATTAGCTATATTTAATAATTATGAATACATATAAATAATTAATGATTGATAATGAATTAATAAAAACACAAATTATGGCTTACCCAACTTATAGTGTCATCAAGGCTAATATGTATGCTCTCTATATATGATGCATGAATATTAATCTGAATCTCTGTCATCTATTATGTATCCTGGACTGGTTTCTCCTCAGGAGTATTTCTGACATCATTTGCTTGCCATAATGTCACTGTATGACTGTATTTTTGATCAAATAAATGCAACATTTTAAAAAATCTTACAGGACGCAAACTTTAGTGCTTTTGTAGCGCTTTGTTTCTCACGTTCATTCGCTTTCACTGTACGCCAAACAGCACCTCGTTAAAACATTTCCTTTTATGCAAAAAAGAAAGTCACACAGGTTTGGGACGACATAAAGACGAGTAAATGATGACAGGATTTTGGCTATGCCAAAAAAAGCATTATTAAAAGGCTGAACTCAATAATGTCTGACTTTGATTTATGCGGTCGAGTGACAGATGGCGGCGCTGATCATTCAACCCCATTCTAACCATCACATGAGTGTGTGTGTGCCGACACTGGAAACTCTTTAAAACGATTTCTAGGAAGCAAACTGATTAAACGCTATAATCCGCCTAAATGAACAGCTCTCGGAGAACATCAACGCACGAGTCGGGGGAGGATGAGTGATGATCTGGGGCGGTAATACAACACCTCTGTCCTGCCTACGTGCACACACACACACACACACACACACGAGATCACTGGAGTCAACAACACACACACACACACACACAAATGCATGCACACGCAGATTGTGACATGTGAGATCACTGGAGTCAACAACACACACACACACAAACACACACACAAATGCATGCATGCACACGCAGATTGTGACACGTGAGATCACTGGAGTCAACAACACACACACACACACGCATACACACACTCTCTCTCTCTCTCACACACACACACACACACACACACACACACATACACACTCACATACACTCTCTCTTCTCTCTCTCTCACACACACACACTCACATACACACTCTCATTCTCTCTCTCTCTCACACACACACACAAACACACTCACATATGCACTCTCTCTCTCTCTCTCTCTCTCTCTCTCTCTCTCTCTCTCTCTCACACACACACACACACACACACGTTTAAGGGTGACCCAGGGTCAGAGAATATCCCCACTATTCTCCTGCGCATCTGTCCGCAGGGGTGTGTGGGATTGACTCATTAACACTATTCTTATGCCAGCTGCACACACACACACACACACACACACACTTGGTTTTTCTCCTCATCTCACAACCAGCATTAAAGGGACAGGTCACCCAAAATCTTCAATGACTTCATTCCAAACCCATAAGACTTCAGTTCATCTTTGGCACACAAATGAAGATATTAGAATGAAATCAGAGATTTCTGAGAGTGTGTGTTCACTCGAACGCTTCAAAACGTGCATGAAGAGATTGTAAGAGAAATCCACATGCATTGAGTGGTTTAAGAAACACGATCAACAGGTTTAATACTCTCATACAGAACATTTTAAAATGTTGATTTGCTTTTATCTGTTGCCTGTTGATCTTAATAAACCGAATGGAGGCCGATGTATACACACACACACGCACGCACAATGCAATGCAAATGAATCATCAGTGCAAAATAACATGTACAAATTTAATTTCATGCCAACTTTAACACTAAGTAATCAACTCAAAAAAATAAACGCATGAAAATGTGAAATCATTCGCTCACCTTAACCGACTCCAATAAACTTTTGGGGAAGAACCGTCGGAGTCCAACGTCCTTTCTGCAAAACACAGATTCAATGATGTCATCGAGTCTCAAAGACGGCCAAGTGCTTTTAATACAGATGTCTGCGTTCATCTGGTTCATCATTATTAAACAGTTAAAATTTAAATTAAAGAAATAATAATATGTGACATTATTATATTAATAATAATAATAATAATAATAATATGTGACATTATTCAACAGCTAAAATTTAAATTAAAGAAATAATAATATGTGACATTATTAAACAGCTAAAATTTTAATTAAAGAAATAATAATATGTGACATTATTATAATAATAATAATAATAATAATATGTGACATTATTAAACAGCTAAAATTTTAATTAAAGAAATAATAATATGTGACATTATTATATTAATAATAATAATAATAATAATAATATGTGACATTATTAAACAGCTAAAATTTAAATTAAAGAAATAATAATATGTGACTATTATATTAATAATAATAATAATAATATGTGACATTATTTATATTAATAATAATAATAATATGTGACATTATTAAACAGCTAAAATTTAAATTAAAGAAATAATAATATGTGACATTATTATATTAATAATAATAATAATAATAATATGTGACATTAAACAGCTACAATTTAAATTAAAGAAATAATAATATGTGACATTATTATATTAATAATAATAATAATATGTGACATTATTAAACAGCTAAAATTTAAATTAAAGAAATAATAATATGTGACATTATTATATCCAAAATACTAGATATGAAGCCTATATTCTTTAAAAATATATATATATATATCTGGCCCATATCAGCAGTGTGTTTCCCTCTCAGGACGGGGATTTAAAGCCCAATAAAAGCCAACAGTCCCTGATGATTGTTTCATCATTTCATCTAAATGAAAAGCGCTTCGGTTCAGATTTAACCGCGTGGCGCCTCGCCAAAAACAACTGGAGCGTGTTTATGGGCCTCGAGAGCGACACATCAGTCGATGCTTTCAACTGCTGTGCGGAGAGGTTACACCTACTCACTTATCATGAATAACACACACATTTTACAGTAAAAGCACTGAACTACACAAATGTAAGTATGGGATGCATTAGTGTGTCCCGAATCATAAGAAACCCGGATAGTCCGAAGTGCAGATGCTCGCTCTAACGGATAATATTGCCCATTGTACACTAGACGAGCATTCGATCAGAACCACAAACACAAATAAAAAGTATTAAACTACAAACATGGCGGATGTGCGAGAGCAATAGTTAAGAAGAGAGGTTTAGATAAAGGGGTTTGAGTGATTAATACTCACTATCTAACCTGACGAAAAGATATTTATTCAACGTTATCCACATCATATTTAATCTGCAACAACATTGTTAACCTTCATAAAGATACGTTTGGTCATCAACTTGTTCATGACTGGCAGATCAACGTGCTGCTGTTTCTGTCTCATACACATTCATTTGAATGTGGAGGATTTTAACCTAGTAACCTATTTGCCTACTTTTCTGCTACACACTCAAAAATATGTGCTCTTTCTTCACAAAAACACTACACACTTTTAGGGCCTAGTATAAATATATGGATTTAAATAAGTATAAATATATATATATATATATATATATATATATATATATATATGAAGAGTTCAGATGCAAAAGCCTCTAAATGCCATTTGAAATTTTCTTCTAGAATGGTCATTTTTATGAAACTTGTATATTTAAGTTCAGTAATTTCACTTAAATGGCAATTAATAGGTAATCTTCATTGCCATTGAAGTGAAATCGCTGAACTTAAATATACAAGCTTGATAAAAATGATCATTAAAGAAGAAAATTTCAAATGGCATTTAGAGGCTTTTGCATCTGAACTCTTCATATATATATATATATATATATATATAGTTCATATACTTATATTAAAACCTACATAGTTTTAGGGCCTAGTATATGTATATAACCATTGTATTTAAGCTAGTAGCCAAGGTACCTTTTCTTATTTTTATTTAGCTGAAAATTTAACTGAAAAAAAAAAAATTAAGACAAAATTAAAATGAAACTGGAATATATGAAATAAAAACTAATTCTAAATATGAATTAAATCTGTAATAGTATCACAATGACAGTAAAATAACAGTGGTTCAGAGGTTAACCAGCTTCTGTCACAGCAGCTGTCACTCAAATCAAGCTGGCACTGTGATTGGTGCGCTCTCCACCCGCCCCGCCCCCTGAGGGGCCACAGCACTGCTGTGTGACTGCGGGCGATCAGACGGAATGACCCGCAACTAATGCACACGTGTGTGTGTGTGTGTGTGTGTGTGAGAGAGAAAGAGAGTCAGTCCCGCTGAGATGAAAGAGTGACTGTGAGAGTGTGCCAGTGTTATTTATATTAAACACAAACCAAAACCATAAACAATGTTCATAACTTGAAATGATGTAAGAGTTGTAGACTCACTCTAAGAGTTCATAGTTGGATTTCTTATCCAGAGCGTTTCCTCTCATCTCTCGGTAGAATCTCCTGGAAAAGACAAACGCACAGATGAGATCGGCAGGAGTTCTGCATGTTCTGCTGAACCCATCAGGAGGAGGAGGAGCGCACCTGATCTCCAGACAGCCGAGCTTCAGTGCGATGTCCTGCTCCACCTGATCCGCCATCTCCAGCAGGTAGTCATTCTTCACCTGTGCACAACAGAGACAAAACACACACATGTTGGAATTCACACAAGACATTTTTCACTGGATGGATGGATGGGTGGGTGGAGAGTGGAGACTGAGAGATGGATGGGTGGGTGGAGAGATGAGTGGATGGATGGATGGAGAGATGGATGGGTGGGTGGATGGATATATGGAGAGATGGATGGAGAGATAGATGGATGGATGGAGAGATAGATGGATGGATGGACAGATGGATGGATGGGTGGATGGAGAGATGGATGGGTGGAGAGGTGGACGATGGGTGGGTGATGGATGGATGGAGAGATGGATGGAGAGATAGATGGATGGATGGAGAGATGGATGGGTGGGTGGATGGGTGGATGGGTGGATGGAGAGATGGATGGGTGGATGGAGAGATGGATGGGTGGATGGAGAGATGGATGGATGGATGGAGAGATGGATGGGTGGGTGGATGGATGGATGGATGGATGGGTGGGTGTGGATGGAGAGATGAGTGGGTGGAGAGGTGGATGGGTGGGTGGATGGATGGATGGAGAGGTGGATGGGTGGAGAGATGGATGGATGGATGGTTTGATGGAGAGATGGATGGGTGGAGAGGTGGATGGATGGATGGATGGAGAGATGGATGGGTGGATGGATGGAGAGATGAGTGGGTGGATGGATGGATGGGTCGAGAGATGGATGGATGGAGAGATGGATGGGTGGATGGATGGAGGATGAGTGGGTGGATGGATGGATGGGTCGAGAGATGGATGGATGGAGAGATGGATGGGTGGATGGAGAGATGGATGGGTGGAGAGGTGGATGGGTGGGTGGATGGAGAGATGAGTGGGTGGATGGATGGAGAGATGAGTGGGTGGATGGATGGATGGGTCGAGAGATGGATGGATGGAGAGATGGATGGGTGGATGGAGAGATGGATGGGTGGAGAGGTGGATGGATGGATGGATGGAGAGATGGATGGTGGATGGATGGAGAGATGGATGGATGGGTGGAGAGGTGGATGGATGGATGGATGGAGAGATGGATGGATGGATGGATGGAGAGATGGATGGATGAATGGAGAGATGGATGGATGGATGGATGGAGAGATGGATGGATGGGTGGAGAGATGGATGGATGGATGGAGAGATGGATGGATGGGTGGAGAGGTGGATGGGTGGGTGGATGGATGGATGGGTCGAGAGATGGGTGGATGGAGAGATGAATGGGTGGAGAGGTGGATGGGGGGATGAATGGATGGATAGAATAAATTCTATAATAAAAATGCATTATATGACATCATGTACATCATATTATGATGTAATTTTTATAGCAAAAGTACATATTTATATATTTTTTCATGTTTATATTACATTTGTTACATTCCATTATGAATTATTGATTGGTTGTAATGTAATAGTGTAGCAGAGTCAGGGAGACTGTATATCTGTGATTGATGATGTCTACAGCAGGTGTTCTGCTCCTAACACACACACACACACTACATCACTCATCACGGCCCGCACAATAATACAACTTCATCACAGACGGCCTTTACAGAATCTGCCGGAACGTCCTTCTATTGTTCAGATGATGAACAGCCTTAATAAAACTAACACATGATCCTCCCTGTCAGCGGGAACTCTGCTAGAGCATTGTGGGATATCGCGGTGATGTTGTTACCTATCGAGGCTCCTTGAACACACACACACACACACACAGACTCCATCTGATGAAGCCGTTCAGACAGCAGCGGAACGAGGGCACCTTCACCTGCTGATAAAAGTAGTTCAGTGTCGGCTTGTCTTCAGCAAACTGATTCAGGAAGCCCTTGGGCAGGTAACGGATCCTCAGCTCATACCTGAGGACGAGACAGAAACACGGTAAATAAAACAGTCTTGACAAGATAAGTCACCATGTACACACACACACACACAAATATTTATATCTATATACAAATATATATATATAAGAGAAAAAAAAATCATCACCAAATCTCATATTTCACCCCCAAATCAATAGAAATAAATAAGGAACTATTTCGTTTTTGAAAAAAAAAAAAATCTTTTCATTATTTTTTGACAATAAAACACATTTTCTTTATAACAAAGTAAAAACGATTTTATTAGATACTTTTTTGTACTACAATTTTATTTGTATTTGTATTTATTTATTTATTTATTTATTTGTTATTTTATTTTCACAAATGTTAGTATAATATAATAATAATAAATACATTTAATTTATATGCATTTTTAAAGGTACTCGAAGAGATATAAAACAAAATCACTTTATTTTTTATCTTACTTTGACAAATTATGTTAAAATATTTACCTTTACTTGAATATGTACTTGTATTAGAAATGTATGCACATTAAATATATAAAGTATGTGTGTATGTGTATATATATATATATATATATACACACACTGTGCGAAGATTAAAAGTTTGTGTTTACATAATATATTTGTGTGTGCTCAGCTGTGTATAATTATTTTGTATATATAAATACATATGCATGTATATATTTAAGAATTATTTGCATGTAAATATTGTATATATATATATATATATATATATATATAAATACATAATATATATAATATATAAATATTTTATATATGAATAACACATTTTCTTAAATATATACATGCATGTGTGTGTATTTATGTATACAAAATAATTATACACAGCACACACACATATTATGTGAACACAAACTTTAATTTTGGATGTGATTAATCACAATTAATCTTTGCACAGCCCTAATATATAGGCTATACAAACATTGTACGCAACAAACCCATTGGCAATACTAATGTACAGTTTTTGTCATGTTTATGAAGGAAAACACAATGAAAACCTGAAAATGGGGAAAATTACACATGAAAAAGATGAGCACAACACACACACATGATCCCTGCATAATCTAAACACTCAAACCAATCAGTGCTGGAGGATTTATCATTGAACACACACACAACTCAATCCCAATATATGAGCTATCATGAGCACAACACATCAATCGCGGTCGAGCTCAGATCACTCGGATCTTTTACAGGACTCAGTCCTCGGCTGTTTCCACAGGAAATGATCCTTCATGGCTTTTCAGGACTTCCTGGAACTTGCTCAGGAAATGATCGAATCTCAGTTCCTGAGAAAGCAGGAGCTCAATCGCAACACACACACACACACACACACTTCTACGACACACTGAACCCCAGTCTGCTGGGAGAGCTGCTTTCTCTGGGGTTAAACCACAGGATGTGTTCTTGACTTATACGCTCGCAAAATTAAAAACAGAGCTGAAAAAAACAGAATCAAAAAAATTTGGAAACCTTATAAAAAAAAAAAAGTTTTTGTCTGGCCAACAAATATATCTAGAGTGTAAAAATGTATCATTTATAATTTTTTCAATTTAAAACAAAGCATATTTTGCCTTAAAAATATTGTTTAATGGTAAATTATCAAAAATGTAAAGGTTTTTAAGAAACTAAAAGCAAAGTCACTTTTATTTCGGGTCGATCTTGACCAGAACAAGCTCATGACCATCAAAAGCACTTCACGAGCGCTTGGGTCGCTGAACTGTTGGAGATAATCAAGCGTTTCTGATGTTGTGTCTCCACAAACAGCCGCTCGCAGGGTTTAAATCACTGAGTGACAGAACAAAAGCAGGTCGAGTGAATGGAGCTGCAGCTGCTTCATGAGGCGCACGGGCCTGACCGGCCGCTGGTGCATTGTGGGTAGAGACGAGGTGACATAAAAATACCATCTGTGAGGGAATAACTCACATCTATAGAGGCTCAAGACCCTGATAAAATAAAACGGACACACACGGACCGACAATGAGAAGCGCGGCAGAAGGCACACACACTTCAAACACTCCTCCTGCTGTAATGACAATCACATGAGCATCTCACTGGCAAAGACCAGCCCTACACACACACACACATAAACTTACAGAATTACACACGCACTCACAGAATCACACACAGATACACACACACTTACAAATTCATTCAAAGAATCATACACACACACACACACTCACAAACTTACAGAATTACACACGCACTCACAGAATCACACACACACACACACACACACACACTCACAAACTTACAGATTCACACACACTCACTCACAGAATCACACACTCACACAATCGCTCACTCACAGAATCACACACACACTCACACCACACACACTCACAAACTTACTCAGAATCACACACACTCACAGAATCGCTCACTCACAGAATCACACACACACACACACTCACAACTTACTCAGAATCACACCACTCACAAACTTACAGAATTACACGCACTCACAGAATCACACACTCACAGAATCACACACAGACACACACACACACACACACTCACAAACTCATTCACAGAATCACACACTCACAGAATCACAGACACAGACACACACTCTCACAAACTCACTCACAGAATCACACACTCACTCTAACTCTCTAGCACTCTCACACACATTCACACTCTCTCTCTCTCGCGCACACACACACACACTCTCACTCTTACTCTCTCTCACACACACACTACTCTCTCGCACTCTCTCTCACACACACACACACACACACACACTCTTACTCTTACTCTCTCGCACACACACACACACTCTCACTCTTACTCTCTCGCACTCTCTCTCACACACACACACACCCCCAGCCCAATAACAGTCGTTTAAACACCCCAAAAACAATGGTGCACATAAACAATGACATTCGGGCTCCTTCGCTGGTTTCCCGATCGTCCCTGTGAGACCCCCTCGATGAGCAGGACACTGGGATAAACTCTAAACTCTAACGGCACGTCTGTAGTGTTCTTTCAGCAGGGATCAAAGCAATATTAACAAAGGTGTGTGTGAGTGTGTGTGAGCGCTTTACCTCCACTCGTCCTGCGGGCGGTTCTGCTCGTACCTCTCCCTCACGTGGGACACGCCCATGTCCGGGTGCAGCCAGTGCACGTCCCCCGACGGGCCGTGAGTGAGGCGCAGCCCGAAGCAGGACACCAGACGCACCTTGTGGATGTCCACGATCTTCTGAATGATTCCCTGCAGGCGCAAAACACACACAGCTCATGGTCATAAACCCCCATAATACACGGCACACACTGATTTATAGAAGCGCAACAATCCTGCGGGGGTTATTAGATGATTAGAGTGTAACGGATCCGACCGGGACCCACCTCAACCTTCATGAGACACACACACACACAATAAACGCAGTGAATGCAATGGGGTCGGTTCAAAACTACACCTGAGATCATGGGATTGGGTCAGTACCATTACTTTTATATTAAAATATATATATAAAAAGATATTAAAACAAATATTTAAAAAAATATTTTCAAATATTTAAAAAAAAATCATTAAATGGATCAAAAGTGACAGTTACGACGTTTAGAATGTTACACAAGATTCTATTTCAAATAAATGCTGTTCTTTTGAACTTTCTGTTCATCAAAGAATCCTGAAAAATAAAATGTATCTCATGTTTTAAACATTGATAATAATCAGAAAATCCTCATATTAGAGTGATTTCTGGAGGATCATGTGACACAGAAGACTGGAATAATGATGAAGCTTTGAACACAGGAGTAAAATTACATTTTACTATATATTCACATAAACAACACTTATGTTAAATAGTTATAATATTTCACAATTTATGTAGACTTGTGACATCAAATGAATTCTGCATCAATGCCAACGCTTGTGTCATTTATAGTACAGTACATATTTCAATTTACCTTCAACTCCTGGTGTCTCTGTTCAGACTAAATATAAGCATAAAAACAGCGGCAGACGAAACGGTATCTCGACCAGACGGCGTCTCGCATCTCTGACAGACACGGTCCTGAGATATAGTGCTCTTCACAGAGCAGATCAAGCGCTTCATCCGGCCTAGAAACTCAAAACACTGTGTATGGATATGATGGCAGACTCGTTTCAGGAGAGATTGACTAACGTAAGGGTTTCACCAGCATTAAACAGCGCTCAGGCCAGCTGGAACCGACGTCTACACGTGGCCTGGGGTTTGGCAGAGCGGGAATAACACAGCTGGATTTCCCTCGGCACACTGGCACAAGATCTCGCCCTTTACAATAAATCATGCACTCATGACCATAAAGATCTAGTGAGAAACATCCAAACAACTACCAGACAATGACTAAAGAATGCCTTAAAACTAGGGCTATCAAACGATTAATCGCATCCAAAATAAAAGTTTGTGTTTACATAATATATGTGGGTGCACTGTGTATAATTATTTTATATATATATATATATATATATATATAAATACACACACACATGCATGTATATTTAAGAAAAAAATATTATTTATATATCAAATATTTAAAAATTAAATATAATTCTGTATACATTATATACATGAAAATATTTCTTAAATATATACAAGCATGTGTGTGTATTTATATATACAAAATAATTATACACAGTGCGCCCACATATATTATGTAAACACAAACTTCTATTTTAGATGCGATTAATCGGGATTAACCCTTTGACAGCCCTACTTAAAACCATGTAAAACCCCCAGAAACTGCTTCTAAAGCTACAGATATTGATGCCCAAAAGAAGGACACTAAACAGGACTTGTTCTTACCCTGACGTCAGTTGCGTCTCCATGCCGGATGTTGCTGGACCAGGTGCTGCGCTCGCTGTTGTTTTCAAAGTGATGGAAGACCTTCAGGACCCTGTCGGGGGCCCCGGGGGCCCGTTCCGGCCCCGCACTCAGACGGGCCTTGGCCCCGGGGCCCAGGGTGTAGTTCGGGTTGGGCTCCAGGTATGCCGTCGCCATGCCTTTGTTGTGCGCTAAGTGTCTGTCATATTCTGTGCAAAAAAAAACAAGAGGAAGGGGAAACGGGTTAGGGTCATTTTTGATTAAAAAATAAAATCAAAATTGCAATTAGTGCAATTAGTGCGATTATCAAATCACAAAGGCTGCGTTTTAATTTAATATCTGAGTGTTTATTTAAATGTGAGCGACTCATGATCCGATTCTGAGTGTCTCGGTTCACAGTAAATGCAGTAAAATCACATCTCTGAATTTCTGAGATAAAAATGAACAAAAACTATATGGGTGGACATACAAAAAAAATGAAAAAATAATAAAAATGACAAAAATACACCACAACATTCCAAAATCCTTAACTACAATAATCATGTAAAGAGAAAATAAAAAAAAAAAATTCAAAATATGAATAAAAACTATAATGGAATCTTAATTATACATAAACAACACCTGAAAAAAAAAGCATTTTCAATCAATTTGATTTTTTTCCCTAAATTGTTCAGCCCTATTTTTGTCCTTCTTCAGTAATTAAAAACGGACATTGTTTCCAAAATAAAAGGACTTTCTAACCGCATTTCCGCGTTTCTCACACTTCTGATATAATCTGAGGACGTTTCTCCTTCTGTCTCCATGTGTGAAGCAGACCGAGAGCCAGACGAAGCGTGAACTACATGATAAATTTACTCATGAAATGAAGAGGCGTAATATAAGATGAATCACTGCTCATGTTTACATCAGGGTTGATGTGTGAAAACATGAATGAGCCTCGGCTAAAAAACTTTTGCTGATAATTTACTCACCCCCATGTCATCCAAGATGTCCATGTCTTTCTTTCTTTAGTCGAAAAGAAATTAAGGTTTTTGATGAAAACATTCCAGGATTTTTCTCCATATAATGGACTTCAATGGGGTCCAAACGGTTCAAGGTCCAAAAGACACTTTCAGTTCAAACTACAAACTGTTCAAAGGGCTTTAAACGATTCCAGACGATGAATAAGGGTCTTATCAAGCGAAACGATCGCTCATTTAAAAAATAAATAACAAAGTTTAAGTTTCATAAGCTCAAATGCTCACCTTGCTCTGTTCTGTGATGCGCGTTCGTGACTCTCCTGTTTGAACTCGTTTATCATGAACAAATCTTTTTTCGAGTCATTTGGTCAATTCAACGAAAAAAATGAACAAAATGACTCAAAAAAAGATTCGTTCATTTTGATAAACGAGTTCGAACAGGAGAGTCACAAACGCGCATCACAGAACAGAGCAAGGCGACCATTTGAAAACTTAAACTTTTGTATTTATTTTTTAAATGACTGATGGTTTCGCTTGATAAGACCCTTATTCATCGTCTGGTGTCGTTTAAAGCCCTCTGAAGCTGTACTGAAACTGTCTTTTGACCTTGAACCGTTTGGTCCCCATTGAAATCCATTATACAGTATGGAGAAAAATCCTGGAATGTTTTCATCAAAAACCTTAATTTCGTTTCGACTGAAGAAAAATCTTGGATGACATGGGGGTGAGTAAAAGTTTTTTTTAAAAGTGAACTACTCCTTTAAGGAATAAACGTCTTTCTAGATGGTTAACGCTGGTCTGGGTGTTTGTTCAGCTGGAGGCGCACACTCACATTAAACGAACCATACATACATCCATACACATTAAACTATGAGAAAAACAAGATAGATGCAGGGAAGGACTGATGGCAGCACTTTCCTCTCAGCACCGTTCCAACAATCCCAGACATCCGCTTATCACCATCACAAATATGAAACACACCCATGACAAAGATAAACAAACGTGCAAGAACAAACACACACGCATATCAGGACAGTTACGCAAGAGTCAGTGTGTTTGAATAAAACAATCAAAAATGAGCTTGCAACTAAACCTTCTAATACTGCTAATTGCTGACATTTACCAAGGGAAATAATCATATCATTTACAGAAAAGCATTTACAGTGGAAGTGCAGACAAAGCCTTGGGTTATTGAGTAAACTTTCTATTTACTGTTACGTCTGACGTAATTCCTGTTCCATGTAAAGAGAGTGATACAGATATAATTGGAAAATGCATTTATTCTTATGTCTGGACAAGATGATGCCTATTTCCTAAGTCAGATCACCATTATTTCTATAGTTATAATGAATTCTATAGAGAAACCCGGCTCAGTCTACTCTGGCCTAGATAAACGAACACAGTGTGATTTATTCAATGACAGACTAATGACAATCATCAGTGAGAAACTAATGAGGATCACAAACCATCTGGACACAATACAGTAATGCGAGCTGTCATGAAAATAATGTCACAATGCAATTAAATCATAACGGCTGTCTCGAGATTCACCCGTCTGCTGAGAGGAGCTTCTTATGATTGCCTTCAGTTCTTTAATACAACATACACTCTCAGAAAAAAAGGTACAAAAGCTGTCACTGGGGCTGTACCTTTTCAAAAGGTACACTTTTGTACCCAAACGCTTCATATTGGTACCTTAGTGGTACATTTTAGCACCTAAAATGTACATATTAACATCTAAATGGACATATTAGCACCTAAAATGTACATATTAACACCTAAATGGACATATTAGCACCTAAAATGTACATATTAACACCTAAATGGACATATTAGCACCTAAAATGTACATATTAACACCTAAATGTACATATTAAACCTAAAATGGACATACTGTATTAGCACCTAAAATGTACATATTAGCACCTAAATGGACATATTAGCACCTAAAATGTACATATTAACACCTAAATGGACATATTGGCACCTAAAATGTACATATTAGCACCTAAAATGTACATATTAGCACCTAAAATGTACATAATAGCTCCTGAAATGTACATATTAACGCCTAAAATGTACTTAGCACCTAAAATGTACATATTAACACCTAAATGGACATATTAGCACCTAAACTGGACATATTGGCACCTAAATGTACATATTAGCACCTAAAATGTACATAATAGCTCCTGAAATGTACATATTACCGCCTAAAATGTACTTAGCACCTAAAATGTACATATTAACACCTAAAATGTACATAATAGCACCTAAAATGTACATATTAGCACCTAAAATGGACAAAAGTTAACCTTTTGAAAAGGTACAGCCCCAGTGACAGCTTTTGTACCTTTTTTTCTGAGGGTGTAGCAAGGCTAGCTTTTAGTTTTAGGCTGAAATATGAGCCAGACATGAACTTGAAAGGCACACATCAAAGTGTCAGTGAACGAGCGGTTACACTCTCAGTCACGTATGGCGCACACACACACACACACACACAGCTGCAGACACTGACACCATCCAAACACACCGCAGTCTGTCTGCTTCATACATCATCAACAAACACATCACATCACACACATTCAGAAGACACTTTTAGACGCCAGACTTGAAACACACACACACACACAAATATGTTTCAAAACTATGATTTTGAATTTTTTTAAAAGAAGTGAATCCATACAGTACGTCTCTCTAACGAGCATGCGGCCCGTGGACACGACGATCCTACCTGTGAGTAGAAACGGCCAGCAAACACACGGTACAGTGAAGTCATGTGACAAACATCCATCTCTGTCGGGGAACATGAGGGAGTCGTGCGGAGAGCAGAAATCCCTGCCTGTGCCTGCAGCGGGTGTGGAATATCTGACACGCTTTACCGTCACACACACACACACACACACACACACGGGTCGAGCCTCTCTCCTCTAACACACAGTCTCATCGCTCCAATCACGGCCGAGTGTGAGTCACGTTTACCTGTTCACCACTGATGTCTCATTTCCCTCACACTCACCTGGCGTCCAGGTGTGCGGGGGCGTGGCTTAAGGCAGGACACGCCCCTATATCCATTTAAACAATGAATACGAATACTGAAAGGCTCATTCAGGACAAGAGAGAGACTGTACAAGCTCTGCTTCAAAACCTAGTGTTGTACACTGTCAGATATGAGAGATGCGATATGAGAGACATGATTCACAATTGAGTCCAATAGAGTTTGATTTTTTAACATAAATCTTATATGCATGAAAATACATAGATAGCCACACAAAATTTTGGTTTAACACAAAATGTTTAATTAGATTTCTCTATTTCGATAGTATTGAACAAAACGCACTGGAACTTACTATAACTTTTATTTTTCTATTTAAAATGCTAAACAAACAAAAAAAAAAACATAAATAAATACTAGATCTGGTACGTTGCTGCTGTCACACAGACGTAAATGGACATACATAAACGCCGTAGCAGATCTAGGGACGGGTTCACAGGAACTCAGACCAGACCATTTAAATGTCGAGCAAGCGATCTCATTGGCTGCAGGATCAGCAGAGCCAATCAGATCGTACCATGCAGTAATGATGTGATTTCTGTAAAGAACATGCATCAGCCTGAGCCATCTAGAGTTTCACGACTGAACTAGATACGGCACTGAAAACGGTCAATATTGTTGGCTTGTGATTTTCCTTATTTATAAGTTAGTTTGGATAAAAGCGTCTGCTAAATGAATATAAAGGTTAAAGCTGGTGCAATGCATCTCTGTGGTTACATATTAGAGTATTAAATGGTTTTGGAGGGACTATCGGTGAGTAAACAATGACAGAACTGTAATTTCTGAGTGAATTTAATTTCCCATATTGAAGATATTAAAATAAGAGTCAGCACAGAGATGGCCATGTCATCAACGCTGAAGGAAATCTCTTCACACACGGCAGTGAACGCAGCCGAATCTCTAATGACTTCACAATCTTAAATGTCACGGTTCAGTCTAATTCAACTGCCCTTCAGCCAGCGACCGCATCGACAATGTCTGCCCTGTGAAAATGAGTCATTTCAGGCGATTGCATGAAGATTTCACTGAATTTCCGTCATCTAGGAGTAATGAGTCATTCCTGACTGCATGAGACGGAAGAAAACGCTGAGTTTGCAGTCGGGCAACATGAGGAACTGTCCGTCGACACGCTGAGACCATCCGGAGGAACAGAGATGATGGGGTCACGTCATGCTGACCCACAGATATCCCAGCATGCACCCGCAATGAACACCAACGGAGCTACATTTGACTTCACGTTCAGGGACACAGTGACTCAAAAACGAGGAGAGCCCATAGAAGAGAGCACAGGAGGTGAAATGAAGGCAAAGGAGACGAAATGAGACGAGAAGAGGAGACTAGACTATAAGAGAGCAAAGCAGAGATGAGAACAATGAAGAAGAAAAGAGATTAGATGAGATCAGACAAGATGAGAAGAGACAAGAAAGAAGATGAGAAGAGACAAGAAGAGACTAGATGAGAAGAGACAAGAAAAGACTAGAAGAGACAAGAAGAGACCAGATGAGAAGAGACAAGATGAGAAGAGACTAGAAGAGACTAGATGAGATGAGAAGAGACCAGATGAGAAGAGACAAGAACAGACTAGATGAGACAAGAAGAGACCAGATGAGAAGAGACTAGAAGAGACTGGATGAGATGAGAAGAGACAAGATGAGACGAGAAGAGACGAGAAGAGACTAGATGAAAAGAGACAAGATGAGATGAGACAAGAAGAGACAAGAAGAGAGTAGATGAGATGAGACAAGAAGAGATGAAGCGAGAAGAGACTAGACGAGATGAGACGAGACAAGAAGAGACTAGATGAGACTAGATGAAAACAGACAGGAGGAGACGAGGTGAGACGAGACAAGAAGAGACTCGATGAGAAGAGACAAGAAGAGACTAGATGAGATGAGACAAGAAGAGATGAAGCGAGAAGAGACAAGAAGAGACTAGACGAGACAAGAAGAGACTAGATGAAAACAGACAGGAGGAGACGAGGCGAGACGAGACAAGAAGAGACTAGATGAGACAAGAAGAGACTAGATGAGAAGAGACGGGGCGAGAAGACAAGAGACAATAGACAAGAAGAGACTAGATGAGACAAGAAGAGACTAGATGAGAAGAGACAAGAAGAGATTAGATGAGAAGAGACGGGGCGAGAAGACAAGAGACAATAGACAAGAAGAGACTAGATGAGACAAGAAGAGACTAGATGAGAAGAGACAAGAAGAGATTAGATGAGAAGAGACGGGGCGAGAAGACAAGAGACAATAGACAAGAAGAGGCTAGAGAAGAAGAGACAAGACAAGAAGTAAGACAAGAAGAGAACAGATGAAGTGAGAAAGGACGAGACATCTGAGAAAAGAAGAGACGAGACTAGAAGAGATGAGAATAGAGAAAAAGAGGCTAGAAGAGAAGAGACGAGACATGAGACAAGACAAGACAAAAAGAGACAAGAAGAGACGAGACATGAGATGAGACTAGAAAAGAAATGAGATGAGACCAGACAAGAGGAGAGACAAGAGAAGAGACGAGGCGAGATGAGAACATAAGAGACTAGAAGAGATGAGACTAGAGAAGAGCCTAGACTAAAAGACAAGAAGATATGAGAAGATTACGAGTCAAGAAGAGAAAAGGGTTGCATCATGTGACCTCTGAACACACAGAACGCATCGCCCACTGGTTAACATGTATTTAAATTACGTGTGAGGGATCAGACCGACAACAGCTCAAAATGTGTGAAGAGAACAGCAGGAAAACACAACATCCATCCAGAGGAACACAACATGAGCTCAACACATTATATCTGAACCTCAGTGACTCCGGCACGCATTAGATCCTCCATTAGTGTGTGAAGCACGTAACCTGCTCCTCAGGGGTCACAGATTATCTCCATGTTTGTCCCATGCTCGTCCATCTATGGATATACTCCATATTTCCCAGATACTGCTGGTTTCATTTCTACTTTATTCTTTCTAAAGTATGGTTGACTGACAGTCACACACACACACAGGAGGATCTCTCTCTAAACAGCAAGCTGATCAGATCTCAGTGTTACAGGTTTACACGGGTCTGCTGGGAAACATTACTGTTTACAACATCTCCTGAAATGACACGTCTGAGGAAAAACTCAGCACTGGATTTGACACGGACGCGTTTGTGTGTGTGTTTAAGGCAAACTCAACAATATTTCCCCTGTATATTCTGCTCTGTTCTTAGAGATGTCTTCAGATTTACCCGCCTCTCAACATCATGATATCAAGAGCAAACTGCTTTCCTGTATAAACACCAACAACAACAACAAATAGTAGATCAAAACTAGTCAAAGGTCAGATTACACAAGAATATACCGTATATACACAGCAGCAGAGTTCATCTTTTTAAGTGCCATTTCTATTTTAGTTTTAAACTAATGCAATAGTTCATATTAATTGCACCAAGTGAATTTGTGAACAACAATAGTGGAAAACCAGTGATAAAAAGATGCAGTCGTTACCAGTGAAGAGGTCTTTAGCATGAGACGGATCAATAAAACGATGCTTTCAAACTTGATCAAGACGCTTTCTCTTTTAAGATGTCTCTGAAGCATGAATGAACTCAATATGAATGAGCTTAATCATAATCATTTGATAACAATCATTTGATCTGTTCATTGCAATGAGCCGCCGCAGAAGAATCAACTCTGGGTGATGAAATATTGCCCAACAATTAATTTAACCAGGAGATGAAGCGAGTAAATTCAATCAACCAATTAAAATTAATTGGCATAATTTTCATTTTCAAATCAAAATTTCTCTCTTTATGATTCCTTGGATGAACACATATGAGACACACACACAAAGTCAATGAGACGGCTTGTCCCGTCAGTCACACAAGAGTCAATAAGATTAAGACTGAATGAGTGTCTCACTAAAGGACAGCATCAAGAGCAGGTGCTCAACACACACACACACACACACACACACACACTAACCCGACCCCTAAACCTACCCATCACACACACACACACACACACACACTAAGCCCGAGCTCTAAACCTACCCATCACACACACTAAGCCCACCCTTAAACCTAACTAATGGCACACACACATAGAGAGAAAATTAAATAAACTACTATTGACAACAACAAAAAAAAATTTGTAATAATGCATTGCTTTAAAATTAATTATTAATGTTATATAATTCCCTTTTTTGTAAAATGATAAAAGCATTGGCTAAACATATTAAAGTAAAATGATTGTTTTATGTTTTTAAGAATGCATTTTTAGTGTGTTTTAGTTCACAGTGTCATGTATGGTATGATATGTCATATAAAATAACAATAATAATAATAAAATTAACCCTTGTGCTGCATTAGATTTTTAACACCGTTGAGTGCATTAAGGACCAAAAATGGCCACATATTAAACATTGCCTAAAATATTATATATTATTATTATTTTCCACTTTTACCAAGTTAAATCTTTTAATAAGCATCAGTCCTCATCATAACTACCAAGAATGTATTCAATTTCAGGATTTTAACCCTTTAATTACCAGTTTTGTTTGCGAAACCATCGATTTGTATAAGAGGAAAAAACACAAAAATTCTATTATTTTCAATAAACTAAATGCAAAGAGAAAACTTTAGATTTGGATTATCACAGTCCCACTTTGCAAAAATTCCCACTTAGCGCGTTAGAGACCAAAAATGGCCACCTAGTATTAAACATTGCCTATTGCCTAAAATAAGGTGCATTTCCACCCATAGGGAATAAATATGTAGTGACGTCATCTGGTGGAATACACTATATAATGCAAATATAATGCTTTTGCTTCAAAATGAAAGGATGTTTGTGCAAAAATCATGTTTCATGTATTACTGACAGCCTCAGATTTAAACAACGTTTTAATGGGTTTCAATGGGCCATTTTTGGTCTTTATGGTGCTGAGTGTTACTATTTGATCTACACAGTGTGTGTTATACATATTTTGCAAAATGGGATCACATTTTTGACATGTATCCAAAAAGTCACAATTTTGCCAAATTTCATACCATTTGCATTAAAACAGCCAAAATGGTCAAAGAAATTAAACTGCAAAAGACCAAAAATGTCCCTAATGCAGCATAAGGGTTAAATAAAAAAAATTACATAAAACAAAAAAAGTAAAAAATAAACACTAAAGCTTGTGTCAAAATGCTTTCAACTACCAAAATAGGACACTTCAAACTCATCCGCACAGCCACAAACACACTCGCATTGGACAGCATGAACAGACAGTGGTGTGTGTACCTGCGGCCCAGCACAAGGGGAAAGCACTGCAGATTCTCTTCTCCATGTAAGCGTCAGACTGTCGGCCTGAGCCCGTGGAGAGGGTCAGCCAGCACCCGCCGCTCTCAAACACCCTCATGGGAACTGTCCTGACACACACACACACACACACACCGGCCTTCGACTGCAAATAATCCACTGGAAGAAGCCCTCGACGGGAACACAAATCCTGCCCTGATGCCTGGAGTCCTCAGTCCTCAATGAGGAGACAGACGGAGTGTGTGTCAGCTCTCAGTGAGGAGACAGACGGAGTGTGTGTGGCTCGGCCTCACCGAGGAGAATGAGCCGATGAGTTCAGGAAGGCCAGTGCAAAGCTAGAGGGGGAGGAGCCACTGCAATCTAATTAATATGCAAATCCCACACTCATTTCCTTCAACAGAGGCTGTTTACCAAGTCAACCACGAGTGCAAATCACTGCTGACCTGCATTGTCTGCTCGTGCATTTTTACTGCCTTGGTCCCCAAAACGCCCATTTGTTTCTCCCAGCATGCTCTGCTTATTTTCTTTAAACCACAAAGACTAGTGCTCTGCCATGCTGTTTACTGCAGATACACAGGCAGATGGTTTTTAAGGGGCTGTTCACACACTTATATTTGTATCATTAGTCTACTTGCACAGAGAGTTTTTTATTGTAAAGTAAATAATAAATATAATTATTTGAAAATTGCATTTACACAAATAATTATAATTATTATTATTATTATAAATACAAAGGTATTATTATTTGTGTACATATGCTTCATTATTATAATAAAAAATAACTCTGGGAATAATACTATTATTAGTAGTGGTAGTATTAGTATTTTTTAAATGCAATTATAATACACATTTATATTCAAATGTACATTATTATTATTTTGTGATTAATATAATATTAACATTGATATTAATAATAGTGATATTACTACTAATACTATTTGATACTGAATAAAATAAAATAAATATAATTATAAGCCACGTTTCTATGCGTCCCAGGACTGTTTGCTGGGTCTAGATAGATAGATAGAACGAGAGATAGAACGAACGATTGATAGATAAGCTATAAGAGAGTGTGTGTGTGTGTGTGCGCACAGCTCTGAGTTTTAAGCCAATCATAGGCTTAATCAGCAGGAGATCCTGCAAAGCTGTCGTCCACTCAGGACCCAAAGACGGACCCCGAACACACTCTCATCCCGAACCCGAGAGTCCGACACTGTCCCGGCCAACAACACCGGAAACACCAGAACGATCGCATTCACAATCCAACACACTTACAGCGACTGCTAACACACACACACACACACTGGAGAGCAATTAAACCAACATTTCCAGATATTTCTAAACAAAACTAGATTAAACAGGTTTTCATTCAGAGATGACGACTGGATGACACTTCAACAAGACGCACGGGTGGTTAAATGACCCAGCACTAACCGTGACACGACACACACTCTGCTGGGCGCACCCCCTCTTTAAAACCCCAAACACAGAGAGAGTGAGACAAAGAGCATGCTGGGAAGGGAGGGCTGCCGTTTTCTTCCTATACAAACCCTTCACATCCGGCCTCACATTCTCACAAAAGACAGAGCCCAGCAGGACCGACACACACTTCACTCACGCATGAATGAACACAGCGCACAGACGTGTGTGTGTGTGTGTGAGAGCACACCGAGTGTTTCCTTTGTGAAAATCCCCAGAGATCAAGACAACATATTATCAAGAGACACTGCAAAACATCAGAGTACAGATTACACATCTAATCCATATATATATACTGGATATATAATATTATAATAATTAATGTATTTAAAATATAGTGATAAATACATAAATAAAATCATAATATATTTCATAAGAATATTATGTAAAAAATAATACATTTTAAACACTAAATACTAATATATGTTATAAAAATTGAAATTTCATAATGTAAAAAACTCAATCTATTTTATATTAAACAATCATTTACATAACATTAAAAAAAAATAAAGTCTAAATAATTAAATGACATTCCATTTATATCAAAATATAATATATAAAATCTAAAAAATTGAAAATAGATACAATTATATATATATATATATATAGAAAACATTGAAGTAATCATGTATTTTATATTATAATAATTTATTATTATTTATTAATAAATAATAATAATAATTGTATATTTTATTATATATAATTTACATAACATTAAAAAAATTAAATCTAAATAATAAAATATATTTATATTAATATATGTATTTTTTATAAAATAGCCTATAATCAAAACATCTATAAATAGAAAATAGTAAAATTATACATATTAGGGCTGTCAAACAATTAATCGCGATTAATCGCATCCAAAATAAAAGTTTGTGTTTACATAATATATGTGTGTGTGCTGTGTATAATAATTTTGTATATATAAATACATATGCATGCATGTATATATTTAAGAATTATTTGCACGTAAATACTGTGTGTGTATATATATAAATACATAATCTATATCATATATAAATATAAATATTTTATATATGAATTACACATTTTCTTAAATATATAAATGCATATATACAAAATAATTATACAAAGCACACACAAATATATTATGTAAACAAACTTTTATTCTGGATGTGATTTATCGCAATTATAAAAGTTCAAACTTTTCACTTCAAAGTAAATTCAATATATCAAAGACACTTTTCATCAGACCGCAGTAGTGTGCCGTGAACGGTAGACTAGCAGCGGATGCAGTAAAGCACATCTGTGGAGTAATTAAACAGCGTGTTCATGATCGGGGAACATCTGCATCTTCAGTCTGACTCAGTGACACGCAACACAACACTGACACGCGGAGCAAACGTGACTCTGCAAACATCTCTCGCTCAATCTACACTGTGTATCGATCCTGTCTGGCCGACTTTCAGAACTCTATTACAGCACTATTGATCGCTTATGATTAATCGCTTGTGCTGAAGTATTCATAACGTCTGCTAAATTAAATAAATGCTCAACTCTGACATCAGAAAATATGCAGAATTGATCTGCTACACACAACAACTCAGGCCAGACCTCTGAATTAAACGAGGAACTCATCTTAAACGCATCCTTCACGGATTAAAGGTGCAGTGTGTGATTTTTAGCGGCATCTAGTGGTGAGGATGCGAATTGCAACCAACAGAAGTTACGGTGGCCGACAGGAAGTGATGTCGTCTGAGACAGCAGAGAGGAGCCAGGTAATCTTTAGCAGGAATTAGGTTTATATGTTATTGCGAATATTATTGTTACCTGTTCATTATTGTGTCAGTGTTTTATTCGCTGACTTCAGCAGCTTCTTTGCACGAAGAACAACATAGTGACGAAACGCGTTTGTCCACTCAGGGCGATGTCGATGTGTGTAGATAATGGCTCATTCTAAGGTTATAAAAACATTACGGTTCATAATGCAAGGTCTTTATACACCACTGAAATCAATTATGTAGGCTATATAACATTGCATTTCTGTAAATATTACACACTGCACCTTTAACTCAATTATATTAAACACGTTCTGCTTCATGCATTAATTATATTCCAAATCCAGTATTCCCGCAGAGAAACACTGTTGATTAGGGGACCGTGGCTCCGTCATGAGAATCTGCCGGCGAGCGCAGAGATGAATATTAATATCGGAGACACTGTCAGCACAAGCGTTAGTGACTCTTCGGGTCATTTCCTCTCGTTACCACGTCAAACGAACCTCAGCGAGACCCCAAACTAATGAATCCAGACCTCAGCGCCCCAACAATTATGAACACACACACAAATATGTGCAACAACAACAAAAAAAGAAAATACAAAAGGACCAAAATAAAGAGTATGTTTCTATTTTTTTTTTACATTTATAATGTACGCCACTTACAAAATACTTAGGGTGTATATACATATACATAGAAAACAAACTGATTTTCAGGCTTAATTCCCAGTGGAGTGAAAAATAAACATGTTTAACAAAAAAAATCATTAAATTTTGTATGAAAAAAGTTAAAGTTAAATTAAATTTTGCTTATCAACTTCAAGTGCAACCACAATGTTTTAAGGATCTCAAATTAGATATAATGGAAATTACCAAAAAAATACTAATAAAGGTCACACTTCACATTTAACAAAGAATTAAAAATGAGCAATATGTTTTGCAGAGTTGATTTGCATACACACACACATATGTATATATTATTTTAATAAATCATTTATATAAAATATAGCATATAAATAAAATATATGAACTATATATATATATATATATATATATATTAAAATATAATATAAAAAATATTATAATTTATATTGCTTTGAATACAATATATTAAAAAAAATAATAAAATACAATAAAATTGTAATGTGCAGTAAACGAGAATTACTATAGCCATGACACATCGGGTCATTTCCTCTCGTTACCACGTCAAACGAACCTCAGCGAGACCCCAAACTAATGAATCCAGACCTCAGCGCCCCAACAATCATGAACACACACACAAATATGTGCAAATGGGCAACACTTCTCATTTAACAATGAATTAACAATGAGAAATACATTCTTTAGAATTTATTAATCTGGGATAATGTTCGTTTGTTTACAGTGCATTGACTAATGTTAACACAACCTTTGATTTCATGTATTATGTGTTGAAATTAACATTAAGATTAATAAATGCTGTATTCATGACACATAATTGACTCATGCAAATAATTCTTAAGTCACCAGAAAATGTTTGTTCGCAGTGAACGGCACAAATTTTATTTTCAAAGGGACAAAAAAGCCATTATTGATAGTAATTAATTTTTTTTTTAATTCGTTTACTCTTCTGACTCACTGAACCACACTGAGGTCAACGCCCTCGTCTCTTCCTCTGAAGACACATGATGTAGACTTCACACATCTCAGAGATTTAGTCTGTGTTGCTTGACTAAAAACATGTAGAGAGAGAGAGAGAGAGAGAGAGAGAGAGAGAGAGAGAGAGAGAGAGAGAGAGATTCTGATAATGCACTCACCTGTGTAAAATGAAATTCTGGAAATGTCTGTGGAAAGAAAGAGAGAGAGAAGGAAGATCAGGCCAGGTCACATGTGTTTTGTCATCTCAGCAAATCGAGCAGAGCTTGTGGTTTAATAGGTCATCTGTAATCTCAGGGGATGGAGAAGCGTGATCCACAGCGCCACCTGTCTGCGGGGACGAGCACTGCGTATATGGGACAAAACCACAGCCAAGACCCCCAGGAACCAGCACATGTTCAACACACTGAGAACACGACGAGGAAACAACTCAGCTTTCTGCATCAACTCATCTCAGATGTTTCAATTAAAGATCCTCAATCAGAAACCTCACAAACGAGTGAGAATAGAGAAGAGTAGTTCACTTTAAAAAAACTTTTGCTGTTAATTTACTCACCCCCATGTCATCCAAGATGTCCATGTCTTTCTTTCTTCAGTCGAAAAGAAATTAAGGTTTTTGATGAAAACATTCCAGGATTTTCTCCATATAATGGACTTCAATGGGAACCAAACGGTTCAAGGACCAAAAGACAATTTCAGTGCAAAGTTCAGTGCGAGTCATTTGGCTCATTCAACAAACAAAATGAATGAATTAACTCGGAAAAAGATTTGTTCATTTTGATAAACGAGTTTGAACAGGAGAGTCACGAACGCGCATCACAGAACAGAGCAAGGCGAGCATTTGAGCTTATAAAACTTAAACTTTGTTATTTATTTTTTAAATGAGCGATCGTTTCGCTTGATAAGACCCTTATTCATCGTCTGGAATCGGTTAAAGCCCTTTGAACAGTTTGCAATTTGCACTGAAACTGTCTTTTGGACCTTGAACCGTTTGGACCCCATTGAAGTCCATTATATGGAGAAAAATCCTGGAATGTTTTCATCAAAAACCTTCATTTCTTTTCGACTGAAGAAAGAAAGACATGGACATCTTGGATGACATGGGGGTGAGTAAATTATCAGCAAAAGTTTTTTGTAAAGTGAACCACTCCTTTAAGGAGTTTATACTCAAACCTTTGATTGTAGACTTGGTTTGGTGTATTGACTAGTGATCGACCGATATATCGGCCGGCCGATATATCGGGCCGATATTTGAAGTTTTTACGTGTATCGGAATCGGCCGATATACCTCTGCGCGTTCGCCGATAATTTTTTTCCCCCGGCGTTATTTATAGACAGGCGGCCACGGGCAGCTCTGTGCTGGTAGAGACGCTGCAGTTCACGTGCCGCGCCCTCCCCCACTAGCAGAGTGCAACCTGCTCTTCACGAGAATGGTAACTTAAACTTTCAAAGGATCTTTTAAATGTTTGACTGCTGAAATATTGTCAAACACTTTGAAAATGGAAACACGTCGCCCTATAACTGTTATGTGCTTGCAACTAAGCAAAGTTTGTGGGTCCAAATGGAAAACGTGAATGCCTCGTCTATAAAACTTAACTGCTTGCCATTGTATTAGGGAGCTGCAAATAGCTAAGGTGTTAGGCTATCCGTTCAGTATGCATTAGGACTGTCTATGAAATATTCTACATTCGAATATCTATACATTTTGAAGGTGAAAATTAATATTTGAATGTGGAAAAACACGCCCGCGGTTGCAGACTAATAACGTTACCACAGCTGCACAGCTCGCTCGGAGCGCTCACTGTCGGTTATATACTGTGAAACTTCAATCACTGAATGAAGCCTGCTATATTTGGGACACGAGTCGCGACTCGCAACCTTAAATTGCTTGCACAAAACTCTTGATCAGCACTCAACATTTGTTTGTTGTTCATTTAACCGACGCGCAGAGACCGTGAGGGTGAGAGAGAGAGAGAGAGAGAGAGAGAGAGAGTGCCTGAGCAAGTCCGGGCGAGACAGAGTGAGCTCTGCGGTCTTGGCCATTAGTTGATTTAGTTTGCTTTTTAATACGTTGTCAAATATGTTTAAACTCAAATAAACTATCTAATACTAGTAGTTATGTCTCTTTGTATTAATGTGTCCTGTTATTGACGTAATGTGCGTCAACAACAAAACGCGCTACGGGATGTTCGAATATGTTTTTTAGAGGGAATATGCAAACGCCATTTGAGTAATTTTGACAGCCCTAGTATGCATACGGGTGCTGTAACGAACACTGGTCATAGGATTAAGGAATGCCAACGTTGTTCAGTGTTTTTTGTGGGAGATACATTCAGCGCCCACCTGGCTGAGGTTTAGACGGCGCGTGTGGTGTGTCTCCCTCGCCATCGGAGTGATATAAAGAGACTAGACATGCTCATTTTATTTTATGTAGAAAAATTGAAACCATGCAGTACATAGTTCGTTTCTTTTAAAATGAAGTACAGTGTGCACTGTGCACTTTATTATGCTGGTTGCTACTGTGTGCAATAGTGTAATTATTTGTAATTTATGCTTAAATATTTATTTTCAGCACTGAACTTTTTTTGTTCTACTTTATGTTTTTAATATTTGTTAAATATTAATTTTTGAAGTTAACTAAATGTTACTTTTATTAAATTGAGACCTGTAACATTTGTTAACATAATGTTATTTTTAAGATGTAAATTGAGGGAGCAAAATGTATCGGCTCCAATTATCGGCTCAAGAAAATCGGCGGCCCGTATCGGTCATCGGCTAAGGCTGATGGGAAAAAAATCGGTATCGGTATCGGCACTAAAAAATCCATATCGGTCGATCCCTAGTATTGACAAACTCTAGAGGAGTCAAATGTGAGATTAAAGCTGCTCAGGGGAAACACTCGAGAAGCAGGAGACTTCTCAATGAGATTAAAGAGATCGGTTTCAAGGCGAGCATGTCTAAAAAAAGCGAGGACACGTTTGATGAACGTCGAGACATCTGAACCCGGGACTGAAGTGAGACACACGAGCCGGAAGGAAAACACACAGTTATTGGAGTTCAGTTACAAGGAAAAGCTTTATCAACTGTCAGCCACATGAACAAATCAATAAGCAAGAGATGATTCACCATCTCCTGAACTGTGTGTGTGTGTGTGTGTGTGTGGGCGGTTTAAAGATATTGCATCCAGATGACTAGTTTCTCATAAACACTGAGTAATCAACTCAACATGTTTTTGGTAATTCTGATCATGAGTTAGGTTCACATTGTCAACAAATGAAGGAAACGTTGCATTTCAACCTTTGCATGACCCTGAAGAACATACAATACATATTACAAAGCAAAAAAAAAAATGTTTTGAATAAATATAAATTGTGCTTTTATGCATTTATTATATATATATATATATATATATATATATATATATATATTAGGGCTGTGCAAAAATTAATTGCGATTAATCGCATCCAAAATAAAAGTCTGTGTTTACATAATATATTTGTGTGTGCTGTATATAATTATTTTGTATATATAAATACCTATGCATGCATGTATATATTTAAGAAAATGTGTTATTCATATATAAAATATTTATATATATATAATTTAGATTATGTATATATATATATATATATATACAGAATTTAAGTGCAAATAATTCTTAAATATATACATGAATGCATAGGTATTTATATAGTATATATTTAAGAAAATTTGTATTCATATATAAAATATTTATATATTATATAGATTATGTATTTATATATATGCATGCATATTTATATATACAAAATAATTATACACAGCACACACACATATATTATGTAAACACAAACTTTTTTTTTGGATGCGATTAATCGCAATTAACCATTGCACAGCCCTAATTTTTATTAAATAGATAAATAAAATCGTCAACCTTCCCTTAGGTAATCCCGTTCCATAAGCTCAACCACTTTTCCTCTTTATGACGCATTTTAGATCACTTTTAGATCATTTTCCACTACACACACGTCTACGCTCACTAACACTCATCCGTCACACACACTCTCAGTGTAAAGTTGTCGTCCCGACGCTGTTGATAAAGAGTGTGAATGAGGTGAACAGATGGAGACGGGCATCAGCTGTTCGAGTATGAGATCCGGGTCACGGCACCAGATCCACAGATGGGCTCCTCGAACATCTCCCATAAACCCTAGCAGCAATAACACCACAATTATGGAGTTTCTTTGATGTGGACGAACTATAACAACCAAGAACAGGCTTCTGCGCTCCTTTATGAGCTCTGACATCGGACCCTAATGGATGACAGATGCATCTACGGAAATGCCAAACCACATGTGGATTCCCTCGCGCCCTTTCCCTACGGCTCTCAGCGGACACAATTATACACACACACTCTCCAAATAATCAATACTGTTAGCGGATAATCAAATCTACATGTGAATGGCATGGCGTAGGCGCTCTATTGACCATGTGTCCAGATTAAAGGATCAGTGTGATTTTAACACACTTCAGTCACACTTCATAATACGTTGGTCAGACAGCCGGCAAATTTTAATAGATGGTTCACACTTTCACATGAACCAGTTTTCATCCATATGTCACACGTTATGGACCGGGACGCAACGCAAAGGTCAACTTTGGCTACACAAACACCTGCTAATCAAGCTGTTAGCCTTTCAGCTCGGCTGGCTCTGTGAGGATGGAGTGAAACCTGAACACTGTGTTTCAGCGCACGCCCGATCCGATCACAGCGTTACTCAGATGCTTGTTAGCTGGCAAAATGCTTCGTGTGACCACAAAAGTCTTGGCCGAAAATGGCACCGAAAAGAGTATGAAATCCAGTTATTCAAGACTAAACTAATGCCAAAATGATCAGTGGTACATGTGAATAAAATGCCATTAGCTAATATGCAACAATCACTATTTACTAATTAAAGGGTGTTTGTTATGGAAGTATGACATTTTTGATTTGGTAAAAATTTCAGTTCTTTTTGAATACTAGCCAAAATATGCAAACTTGTGATTATGAATGCTCGAAATTAAATGTTTAGTTCTCGCTCCCCAAACCAAGATCTATTAGGATCTAATTTGAACATTAACTATAATTCATGAGGCTGGGGTCAGTTTGCAGAAATTAATACTTTTATTTCAGAATACATACAGTTTCAAGTATACACACATTGTAATTATTGTATTTTTAATGAATAAATACATAAAAAAGTCAACTTTCCCTTAGGTAATCCCGTTAAATAAGCCCAACCACACTCTCAGAAAAAAAAGGTACAAAAGCTGTCACTGGGGCTGTACCTTTTCAAAAGGTACACTTTTGTGGTACATATTAGCACCTAAAATGTACATATTAACACCTACAATGTACATATTAGCACCTAAAATATGCATATTAGGACCTACAATGGACATATTAGCTCATGAATGTACATATTAACACTAAAAATGTGCATAATAGAACCTAAAATTTACATATTAACACCTAAAATTACATATTAACACCTAAAATGTACATATTAGCACCTGAAATGTACATATTAACATCTGAAATGTACATATTAGCACCTAAAATGTACATATTAACATCTGAAATGTACATATTAACACCTAAAATGTACATATTAGCACCTGAAATGTACTTATTAGCATATAAAATGTACATATTAACACCTAAAATGTACTTACTAGCACCTAAAATGGACATATTAACAGCTAAAATGCACATATTAACAGCTAAAATGTACATATAGCACCTGAAATTACTTATTAGCACCTAAAATGTACATATTTAACATCTGAAATGTACATGTTAACACCTAAAATGTACATATTAGCACCTAAAATGTACTTATTAGCATCTAAAATGTACATATTAACACCTAAAATGTACATATTAGCACCTGAAATGTACTTATTAGCATATAAAATGTACATATTAACACCTAAAATGTACTTACTAGCACCTAAAATGGACATATTAACAGCTAAAATGTACATATTGGCACCTGAAATGTACTTATTAGCACCTAAAAATGTACATATTAACATCTGAAATGTACATGTTAACACCTAAAATGTACATATTTTAGCACCTAAAATGTACATATTAGCACCTAAAATGTACATATTAACACCTGAAATGTACATATGAACACCTGAAATGGACAAAAGTTTACCTTTTGAAAAGGTACAGCCCCAGTGACAGCTTTTGTACCTTTTTTTCAGAGTGCAGACACTTTCATCTTAAAAGGATGCACTGATATGAAAATATTTCAAGCCTTTATTTGTTATATTTTTGATGATTATGGCTTACAGCTTATGAAAACCCCCAAATCAACCTTTTCACAATATTCCAAGTTAGATTTTGGGGTTTTCATAAGCTGTAAGCCATAATATTTCAAGCCTTTATTTGAAATATCTCACTTTGCATGTAATGAGTCTATATAATATTTCAGTTTCACCTTCTAAGTTGAATTACTGAACTCTTGCACGATATTCTGATATTTCCAGTTTGACCTGTATATCACAGACTGCAAACTTTTGAATGCCAGTGTACATATTGCAGATATCAGCAGAATAAAACAGCTTTTCTAGGTCAAAAACATTAAAGAGATTAATCAAAAGTACAATTCTCTTATAAGCAGAAAACTTAAAAAGCACCTGGCTAATAAACACGAGATCCTGCGTTCACATCTCAGCAGTGCCTTATAAACTGCACTTACCCCCTTGAGGATCTATAAATAACAGCGAGCGAACCGTCCGTATAAGCCAAAATAAGGTTTTAGCTCTAAGAACTTGTTGGAATGATATTTTAATGTAGTAAAAAAATAAAATAAATAAAATAAAACATAAAAATAAGCATAATTTACGTAGAAAATATGGTACTTTTTGAAGTAAATCAATTCAAAAATACCCCCAAAATAAAAAATAAAAAAACACCATAAATGGATAGACAAAACTTTATCGAAGACAGTGATATAACATTTATAATCACACCCCTCTGTGCCCACATTTGTCCACAATTACAGGATTAAGGGCTATAAAATGAATACGGTTTGAGGGTTAATGTTGTTGCACCAAACTTGTCGGTCAGTGAATGTCTGGAGGGATGGTCTGAATCCATAATAACCCCGAAGACGCCCGTCTGTCTGAAAGCTTTAGGTTCACGGTCACCTGATTTACTCTCTGATCGGCTCGAAGTCTTTGGGCATTAGATGGACATGCGTTCAGCTTTGAAGACGATTCTTCAAATGATCCCTGCATCTGTCCAGAAAGCACCATATCTGAGATGATATCTGAGAAGAGCTCTGAGGCTCTGTCCTTACTACCCATAATGCACTGTGACACCAGTGGGGGTTGCTTTCCCATAATCCTCAGCGAGACAGAGAGCAGCCAGATGCTGATGCAGCAGAACTGATACAAGGTCAGAGAGAGAGTGTGTGTGTGTGTGAGAGAGAGAGAGAGAGAGAGAGGGCTTTGAAAATCGTGTATGATTGAGTTGTTTAATGTTGGGAAAATACTGTATGTTAACAGTACTGGGAGGGAATAATTAATATCATTCATTAATATGAAGAACACTATTGTTAATGATGTTCGTAACAATATATATAAAATAATCAGCATTTGATGCAATCTATATAACCTAAACAATTTGTAGTGGTGAGTTTTGCACAGGCAAGCCACATACAATTTTATTTCTTAAGAAAATGTGAATATATACAGTACATACATATACACATATATATAAGAAACAATAAAATAATATATATATATATATATATATATATATATAAACCAATTATAAATAACAATATAAAATAATTCATTAAACAAAACAAAAAATGCAAATCATTTAAAAAAATAATGTAAACCAATATAATGGTATTTTCTAGTACTCAAGGAGACAACCTAAAAAAATATTTTCAATGTTATAAAAGAAATAATTAACAAATATTTTCTTTTGACTCATTTATAAATTGCTTTCTCTGCAAGCGAAATATAAAATTATATAATAATATTTTATTATAAAAATATAAAATGAGGACTATATGTTCACTAGATTTTGCCTAGTTAGCGCACTATGTTTCGGAAAAGAGCTTTAATAATAATATAATAATAAACTGAATTTGTATAGCACTTTTCTCGAAGTCAAAGTTCAAGTTTAATGATGTAAAATGATAGTAAATTCAACAGTACTGTTGATTTATGACTTTCACAGTTGCGGATGAACACAAAAGGACAGATAATAGTGGCGTCACACTGATGCACACGAGTGAACTGAACTCAACTGGGTCTGACAAATGATGTAGGGCTGTTTAACACACACACACACACACCCCTTTCCTCTCGCTGTCATTGTGTGGTCACTATGAGCAGTTCAAGGGCCCAGGGCAAAACAAGCACACACACACACTACAGGCTCGAACACCTGCCAAACAAACTCAGGCCAACATTCATGACCTCACACACACACACACACGGCACGCTTCCAAGCACAGGAAAGCAATCAGTCAAAAGTAATCCAAATATCAGGTCACAGAGTTCAGCGCATGTACGAACACACATGAATAGAAATAACAGCCACTCAAATATCAATCTGCATTTGACCTTAATAATCTCACAATGCCAAAAACAACAACAACTCCAGACGCTTACAAAAGATTCTTATCAGTGATTATCATTCATAAATGTGCATATATCTGCATGCGAAAATTGTTCGACCTATATTTGCCACTAGTTTCCAAACATGCGTTCATGCAGTCTTTAAACCGCCACAGCTCATTTACAGACGAATTAATCATTCTAAAGGATGCAAAACACCTAAATCAGTGTTAAATATCAACTATCACTGATAATCTAGCGGTTTATGTAATTTAATATTATTCTTCTATGACGAACAGACTCACGTTCAACAATCTGCATCGCATACGGTTAAATTTACACGTTCAGTTACTCTATGATCAATCAAAGTTTACAGAAACAAATAGTAATCATTAGTGATGCAGAAGATATCAGTGATCGCATCGGTCTCATCCTATTTAAAATCAGTTTAATTATGCTAATATCAGAAGTTTTACAAAAGTAAGCCAGATTTTAAAAGTATTAAACTACTATCCATCTTTAAATGATATTGTTTCAATGTCAACTTTACGCGTTTACCATTTAAAATATAGATTTAGGTGAGAATATTTAAACAACACTAATAGTATGCAATAGTAAGTTTGTATACATATAAGCAAATTAAGTATCTTGGCTATTCATATAGCCCTAATATGGCATTTCTTTTTAATAACCATAAATATTAATATTAGAGCCCGACCGATAAAGGATTTTGAAGGCCGATACCGATACAAATATTTTTGGGTTTTAAAATCCGATATTCCGATATATCGGCCGATATTTTTTTTTTATTAAATATTGTTGGATTTCACACAAGTCACGTGTAAAAGAAAAGCTAACTTTTCTGCACAAGATACGTTTGATACTTTTTCTCTATGTCTAAATATTCACTCCTCGCAAGTATAACTTACATTTTACAATACAGGGACTGTAACTAGAGATATGAAAGTTATAAATACAGTAATAATTACTTTATTTAGGCAGAAAAAGTTCATTGTGGTTTCCAAGCTCATTAATGTTAACATTAGCGGTCTTCCACTGACGATAGTGGCATTAGCTAGCTTTGTGGTTAACATCATACTGCACATTGTAAAACATACATTTTCAATATAACAGTCCAAGGAGAGATGATTAAAGCGTGTTTCGTCCGTTTTTATTTTATTTTTTAAATATTCATTTATCGGCCATTATAACCGCCGATACCGATATTATGGAAAATGCCTAATATCGGCCGATATATCGGTCTGGCTCTAATTAATATGCACTTCACATCATGTTTCTATCAAGAGCTTCATAAAGATCTGACTACTTGAAACATCATAAATGATTAACTCTATGTAGTAGTAAAACTATTTACATTCAATGCTTTAATTCAGCTGCAAATATTCAAACACGAATCTTCGTAAATTCAATTTTCCCATTGAGACAGGAGCAGAACTCATTACAGTGTGTGGAAACGGGAGCCTCTCTCTCTGTCACTCCTGCACACACACACACACACACACACACGTTCAGATGTGGTTGAGCTGAGCAGCAGGAAAAGCTCTTACCGTGGTACAACCCTTCCATTAAATACGAGGAACCCTAATCCAACACCAGCGTTTTGTAGTATCCGTAATACACACTTCCACACACACACTTGCGCGCTAGGTGAGAAATGCAGCGGTCCGGCATACAGTCATAGTAGCACTGCAAGGAAAACTCAATGGTGCATGCAGAGGAGCGTTGCCGGTCTGAGCGTGTGCAGAACGGAGGGGGCGGGGGGGTCTTTGTCTCTCACTCTGAGCTCAAGAGAAAAGAGGAGAAAGCTGGAGGGGGAGGGAGAGCGAGAGACACAGAGAGAGAGAGAGAGAGAGAGAGAGGGACGTGGATCTGGTAACCGACGGTAACGGTGAGATCAGCACATCTCCACCCCCCTCTATCCCCTCTGAGACAACCAAAAAAATAAAAGAGTAAAGCAGAGATAGATGCGCCGCTGTGGGGATTCACACACACTAACTTTCTGGAGCGCTTTCATTAAAGGGACAGTTTACTCAAAAATGATGGCATGAATGTAATTCAAACCACACATTTCAGTTCTTTCTTAAAACTGCAATAAAGTGCAATAAAGAGCCAGACCGATATTATCGGCCGATGTTAGGCATTTTTCATAATATCGGTATCGGCAGTTATAATGGCCGATAAATGAATATTTAAAAAATAAAATAAAAACGGACGAAACACGCTTCAATCATCTCTCCTTGGCCTGTTATATTGAAAATGTATGTTTTACAATGTGCAGTATGATAAATTATGGCTCATCATAGACTAGCTAACCACAAAGCTAGCTAATACCACTATCGTCAGTGGAAGACCGCTAACGTTAACATTAATGAGCTTGGAAACCACAATGAACTTTTTCTGCCTAAATAAAGTAATTATTACTATATTTATAACTTTCATATCTCTAGTTACCGTCCCTGCATTGTAAAATGTAAGTTATACTTGCGAGGAGTGAATATTTAGACAGAGAAAAAGTATCAAATGTATCTTGTGCAGAAAAGTTAGCTTTTCTTTTCCAACGACACCAAGTGTGCGTTGCAGACTGTCGTTCTGTAATGGATTTAGAATAGCTAAATAGTAGGTTTTAGGAGGCAGGCAGCAACTGATGATTGAAAATGGTTTGATGTAGCTTGATGGAAAGACTTTAAAAAGTGCAGGTAAAGGGATAAGCAAGCTGACATTGTAATTATAAGGTAGCTTATAAGGCAATGTAGGGACTAAGTATTATTTTATTTATCTGAACTTTAATATATTTTGATGTTCCTCTGTTCTGTTGTGACAATAAAAGAAACAAGTTTCTTTTTAAAATGCTTTATCATATTATTTTAGTTAAAACTCATAAATAACTACAAATAACTATGTTTGGGAAATCTGTTAATGTTTTGTTGGAGTTTCTGAAAAAAATAAATAAATTTTATATATATATATATATATATATATATATATATATATATATTAGGGCTGTGCAAAAATTAATTGCGATTAATCGCATCCAAAATAAAAGTCTGTGTTTACATAATATATTTGTGTGTGCTGTATATAATTATTTTGTATATATAAATACGTATGCATGCATGTATATATTTAAGAATTATTTGCGCTTAAATTCTGTATATACATATAAATACATAATCTATATTATATAAATATAAATATTTTATTTATGAATAAAACATTTTCTTAAATATATACATGCATGTGTTTGTATTTATATATACAAAATAATTATATACAGCACACACAAATATATTATGTAAACACAGACTTTTATTTTGGATGCGATTAATCGCAATTAATTTTTGCACAGCCCTAATATATATATATATATATATATCGGCTGATATATCGGAATATCGGATCTTAAAACCCAAAAATATTTGTATCGGTATCGGCCTTCAAAATCCTTTATCGGTCGGGCTCTAGTGGTGATTCAAGCTTCAAAAAGGACAAAAACTAATAAAACACATGAGCTGCGTCCGAAATTGCGTACTTCCCTACTATATAGTACGCGAAAAACAGTACGCGAGCAGAGTAGTATGTCCGAAATCATAGAATTCGGCAAACAGTAGGCGAAAAGTACCCGGATGACCTACTACTTCCGGCGAGATTCTGAAGTGCGCATACGATGGACACTTTACTATTCCATGATGTCACAGGAGAGGATTTGTTTTCGTTATATTTGTGTCGGCTAGCGGATGGCGGATGATGAAACCGTGATGAAACCGATAAGTTGTACTTGCGGTGCTCTTGAATCTTTTCAAAATATTAGTAATTTGTAATTTTAGAATCAGACAGACTTCGCGAGAAGAAACTACAGGAACATTTGGCTTTTGGACACTGTTCTATCATCAGTATAGTGTCGTTCATTAGCTTTAGCACTCGGTGACAACACTCTTAGAAGAAATGGTTCTATTTAGAACCAGAAATGGTTCCATCCCCCGCTTCATATATGGAACTCCAAAATGGTTCTAATCTATATAGAACCATTTTTTCTTTTTGTAAAAGGTTCTATTGGCCAAGTACGGAACCAGAACCCAGAGGAACCCTTTTTTTTAAGAGTGTATAGAACCTTTTAGGGGTTCCAAATACGTAGCGCTGATAGAACCTTTTAAGGTTCTATATAGAACCTTTTCTTCTAAGAGTGTATAGTGAGCCGTGTTTCCCTCTTGTGTTCTTGTGAAAGTAGATTCTCTCTTAGACTCGAGACAGACGTTCGTTTGTCCGTGTTTGGCCTTGGTCTCGAGGAAAGGCAAAGTCGTACAGGCGTCTGCTCTGTGATGCAACGTCAAAACAGCTCAGAGTGTCTTTCACAAAACCTGCATTGAGCTGAGAATTCCTGACCCAAAGCCGATTACCTGACACACACACACTCACAGATGCACATGAACACACACACACACACACACACACAGACACACACACACTCACGCACACACAGACATACGCAGACACACACATGCACACACAGTTGCACACACAGACATTCACACAAACACACACACAGCTTCTTTCATTCTTAACCTTCCTGACACACACTTTCAACCTCCTTATCAGCTCGTTCTCTTCAAGGCAGACTTCAGAAGCATGAAGATTGAGAGACACACACGCAGACACACACACAGATGCATACGCACGCACATATAGACACACATGCAGACAAACAGATGCATACGCACACATAAACACACACACAAACACACACAGACAGCTCCTTTCATTCTTAACCTTCCTGACACACACTTTCAAGCTCCTATCAGCTCGTTCTCTTCAAGGCAGATTCAGAAGCATGAAGAAGAGCGAGAGACAGAAGAAGCTTATCTCTGTTTAGGGAAAGCAGCGTAACCGTCCTCGTGAGCCACACACATCTCCGTTACCCACAGGCCTTCAGCGCCCACTAGTGGAGGAGGCAATAGTGCTCGTGAGGATCACACGAGGGAAGAGGAGCCGCCCAAGACTTGTGATTCTGGACCAGGGGCGGAGCGAGGGGTCAAAAGCCCCGAATCGTTTAGGTTTTTAAAAATAAATTTAACTTGTTTTCATCCTCTCTCAGTCTTTCTGACTGGAGCGGCAAAAAACGTAAACAAAATCTCTATTACCGTGCGTGAATGCGGACAGTAACGCATCGCGCATCACTCAGCTTGACGGCCAAATGCCAATAAGAAACTAAAGAAGAAATTCATCGTCGTTGTCATCAACATTCAAATTCTACAAATGTCTAAAAACACAAATGTAAGATCTATTCTTTTAAATAGTTAAATAATGAAACAATTTTAATCATTTATTAAATTAAAATACAAAAATATATATATATATATATATATATATATATATATATATATATATATAGAATTGTTTCATTATTTAACTATTTATATATATATATATATATATATATGAAGAGTTCAGATGCAAAAGCCTCTAAATGCCATTTGAAATTTTCTTCTAAAATGATAATTTTTATCAAACTTGTATATTTAAGTTCAGTAATTTCACTTAAATGGCAATGATGATTACCTATTAATTGTTATTTAAGTGAAATTACTGAACTTAAATATACAAGTTTGATAAAAATCATCATTAAAGAAGAAAATTTCAAATGGCATTTAGAGGCTTTTGCATCTGAACTCTTCATATATACATATGGATTCTATATATATATATATATATATATATGGATTCTCATATATAATTAAAATATAAAGACAAATAAAAACACAATGTAGTAAATTATTATTCTTTTAAAGAAGAAATGAACATAAAACTGAACATAAAAATAATGGTAAGCATTAAATATGTATTTTTAAATTTTAATTGACCAATTACATTTTAAAATTCTTTATATATAATGTAAATAATAAATGTATTTATATATTTCTAAATCATTTATTTATGTACTATTTATTATTATTTAATTGACTATATATATATATACACACACACACAATTTTATTATTATTATATACAATTATATCAGCAATATATATTCAATAGACTGGTACAGAGGTACAAGACTGGTACAAAATATATTTGTTAATCACTATATTTTGCATCTTTATACTAAATAGACATCCTCTAACTAACATTACTAATCTGACTCAACAACATACCTAAATAATAACATATTTTATGAGATATTCAAGTGGGGAAAAAACACAAAACAAAAACTAGTGCCCCTTTGAGTACTCAATTAGTATGCACATTAATTATAATTATGTAAAACAGAACTGTGTGCTTGCAATGCAGTATCCAAGTGTTCATGTCTACATTGATGTAATTGTATTCCTGATCAAAGAGGATGAAAAGAGCGAAATTATCCTAAAAAAAGAAGCTAAAAAGCAACGTAAATTTTGTTTTGCTGAAAAAAAAAAAACAGAATATGACACGGCTCTAACCGAAGGCAGGAGGAGGCGTATGGTATAGCCGTGTTTATGTACACATGTGATGTGAAACACTCTTGCCAACCGGAGCGAGTCCCTGCGAGCCGCTCAAGAGCTATAATTACTGTATCTGCTGTATTTACTGATGAACGTTTGCAGCCTGTGACTCAAATGTGTGTCATTTCTGATAATAAACCACTCCAGCGTTCAGGACTTGACACACACACACACACACACACACACAACCTTCCTCCCAGGCCGGCCATTAAAACACAGTAAAGCGGCGTCACATTTCTGCACACAATGTCGGACGTTGTTCATCCCAGTGCGTTTCATCCACTTCTCTTTCTTTCTCTCCGTGACTCACACTTGACACTGCTGTAACCCAGTCACAGAGCATTACATGCTCTCTCGTTCTGCCCCGGGGCACAAGATGAGCCGAGGGTGGAGGTCAAGGGTCACAAGACTAATTTGTCTGTAAGGTTACTGGAGATATGCAGGATAGTGGCTTCCCAGAATAAAATATGCATGAGGCTGGATTGTTAAGAAACTCTTAATATTCAACATTATCGGTTACACTTTACAATAAGGTTCATTAGTTTACTGTATTTATTAAAGGAGTAGTTCACTTTAAAAAAACACTTTTGCTGATAATTTACTCACCCCCATGTCATCCAAGATGTCCATGTCTTTCTTTCTTCAGTCGAAAAGAAATTAAGGTTTTTGATGAAAACATTCCAGGATTTTTCTCCATATAATGGACTTCAATGGGGACCAAATGGTTCAAGGTCCGAATGAGAGTTTCAGTGCAAACTGCAAACTTTTCAAAGGGCTTTAAACGACACCAGACGATGAATAAGGGTCTTATATAGCGAAACGAGTGGGCATTTAATAAATAAATAACAACGTTTACGTTTTATAAGCACAAATGGTCACATCAAAATGAACAAATCTTTTTAGAGTCATTTCGTTCGTTGAATCAACCAAATGATTCGAAAACATATTTGTTCATTTATTTTTGAAATGAACACTCGTTACGCTTGATAAGACCCTTATTCATCGGCTGGTGTTGTTTAAAGCCCTTTGAAGCTGCACTGAAACTCTCATATGGACCTTGAACCATTTGGTTCCCATTGAAGTCCATTATATGGAGAAAAATCCTGGAATGTTTTCATCAAAAACCTTAATTTCTTTTCGACTGAAGAAAGAAAGACGTAGCACTGAACTGACTTCAGGATGCATGATTTGCATGTTCTCTATGTAAAGCTGCTTTGAAACAATCTGTATTGTATAAAGCGCTATATAAATAAAAGATAAATCGTCTTCTTGACTCGCCGAATAAAAGCTGAAACATTCACAGGTCACCGTATTGAGGTTTGGACTGATGTTGCAATGGCATCACTCATTTCAGAAATGTCTGTTTCTCTCTGTCAGAGATGCACACTGAGGACACAATCCTCCCGAGGACATGGGTGGATGGGGAGTGATGTCATTCTGTGTGTGTGTGTGTGTGTGTGTGTCCCAACAGCCCTGAGGACACAGTGATTAACTATGAGGTCATTTCCCTTCATTGTAAAAATTTGCAAACACCAGCTAGAAGCAGCACGGCTAACACTTCAGCTAGCGAACAACTACAACAGGTTAAACAAACAAACCAAACCACACACTCACTGCAAGACACACACAAACACTCGGTGAAACTGATCTGATTGGATAAGAGCTTCAAAAGCCAGCAGCTCCGAAGAGGAGAATCCAAACAGGGCCGAAATACTGCTGGGAAAATCAAAACAGTCCAAATATATCCTCCGAGACCGCAACGTTTCACCTCCCATTCAACCTGCTATGATGTAGAATATATTATATATATATATATATAAAATCTCAGAAAATAATAAACATATACATATATATATATCTATATTATTTTTTGTATTATATATTTATTTTTTTGTATATATTATATATACAGTTTGTATGTGTATATATCCAAAATAAAAGTTTGTGTTTACATAATGTGTGTGTGTACTGTGTTGTAGTTCAATAGTTCACATTACTCACTTTATTACTCTTGAGTAACTCGATATACTGAATGAAAGCCAACAGCTTAAAGACCAAAGGGTCCAGAGATCTTCACTTTATACATGAAACAGCATCCAGCAAATAAAGAGCAGATGAGTGAATAAAGGGCAATCATAGTGAAGGACAGACAGAGCAAAACTCCTTATCTCCCAGAACACCTGCTGTCATTTCACAGCCCGTCGGACGGGGCGCCGGAGCAAAGCTTCCCGCCAATGGCTTGGAAAAGAGAATTTCACAATCAGGACACACACGCACACACTGAGAGACTTGCGAAATACATTCACACCATCATTGACCACAGGGATGGACATATAGTCAAATATCCCCAGATGAGAAGGACAATGAATCACTGTGGCTTCTTTGGATGTAGAAGTTCATTACAAGATCACGCATTTTACTCTATTAGCCTATCAGTAGCTGTTTTCATCCGAAGTTTTGAATCCAACTGGGAATATCGCATAAAACATTCACGAGTACACTCTTAGAAGAAATGGTTCTATTTAGAACCAGAAATGGTTCCATCCCCCGCTTCATATATGGAACTCCAAAATGGTTCTATATAGAACCATTTTTTTTTTTGGTAAAAGGTTCTATTGGCCAACTATGGTTCTATATAGAACCCAGAGGAACCTTTTTTTTAAGAGTGTATAGAACATTTTAGGGGTTCCAAATACGTAGCGCTGATAGAACCTTTTAAGGTTCTATATAGAACCTTTTCTTCTAAGAGTGTATAGCAACGTTTCCATCCAAGTCGAGTCGATTTTTGATAAAGCTGAAGTTGCTGCAGTGGGAGAAGCCACTAATTGTGTATATAATAAATGACTCCGAGTGCACAGACGAAACGCTATAAAGTTATCTTAAGTTACTGAACGCAGTTGGGTAAAGAGTCAAGAGAGTTTCTACACCAAAACTAAAACTTTTTAGACGCGCATCTAGGAATTTATCGTGTTTCCATCGTAGTTTTCGTCAATCAATTTGAGTTATTTAATCGCATTTCCTTCCAGCGTTTTTATGCAATATTTATGCGCATAAAAATGAGGGGGATGGAAACATAGCTAGAGTGTGAAATTGACTAGATCAAATGAAATTGTGTTCATTTAAATGTGGCTTCTAGTCCTTATCGGATAGGGTTGAGGTCACCTTATATGCTAGGGCACTCTTAAAATCTGATCAAATCAAATTAACGCATGTAAATAGTATTGTTTTTCTTTTTGAATAGACCATATTGATAGCATTATCATAAATATAATTACATTATTCTGTATTAATAAAAAACAGCGTATTTTTACATAAACCAACCGTTACTTCTAAAATGCATCAAAAACCGTGAATATGATGTTGTGCACTGAAAGAATGGTGGCTTCTGGGTAATTCAGAGCAGTACCCCTCAAAGCCCTTCACTGCTGACAGTGTGAGTTTAAGCCTCTTCAGAGCGGCTGGGAAACTGAAAAGCAGAGCTGAAGGAACATCAGGGACGCGTCACCGCTTTAAGACGCGAGCGCCAGCAAAGAGCGTTCAGAGAAAACAAGAGCCGGCATCAGATCCACACGGACTGAGAGTCCCGCCGGAACATGACAGCTTCAGAAGTGCACGCTTTTAGGAGACGAGAGAAAGTGCTGTTCACATTCACAGCCTGAAGGGAGACTGGTAACTTCCCTTAAGTGTTTCTTTATGTGCTTTAAAGTATGGATGCAGGATATATCGGCCACTATGTTCATTTTTAATGTTATTATCGTTATCGGCCTGATAGGAACATTTGTCTGATATATTAACGCCGATAAATAATGGATTATTTCCTTTAGCTGAGACACTTCAGATTCGCACTGTTCAAAATTATGGGCTTGAACAGCTCGAAATATGATTGGAATCACTTGTATGGTTCAGTACAAGTCTGTCATACAGGCTATAAAATTATAATGAGAATACTATATTGGGACAAGGCTTTTAATGGGGAGACTTTTGTTTTTGTAATCAGGCTCTCAAAAATTATAGACAAATTTGGATTCAGATTTATCAGGCAATAATTACGCTATCTGCTTTGAAATATAAAGTATTATCGGTTAGCGGTAGAGCCAGACCGATATATCGGCAGACCGATATTATCGGCCGATATTAGGCATTTTCCAAACTATCGGTATCGGCAGTTATAATGGCCGATAAATGAATATTTCAAAAATAAAATTAAAACGGACGAAAGTAACACGCTTGAACCATGTCATGAGTGTTGGAGTTGTATAGTTTGTCCACCAGAGGGCACTCTACACCGTTCCTGTTGGCAACACTCGTTGAGTTGGTCACGAGACATACATTGCTTGACTAACAATTAAAAGAACATCCCCATCAGTTCTCTAAACTCAAATAAGCATGACAAAATTTGTGACTATCATGTCCAGTTTAAAAAAAAAATAAAATAAAATATCGGCCGATATATCAGAATATCGGATTTTAAAACCCAAAAATATTTGTATCGGTATCGGCCTTCAAAATCCTTTATCGGTCGAGCTCTGGTTATCGGCCAAACAATTTACATCGGTGCATCCCTACTTTTAAGCACAGTTTACCCAAAAATTAACATTGTGTTATTTATGCACACAAAAATGAATGAAAAAAAAAATCACTTTTGAACAAATAGAGCGTTTAGTTTCTTGCTGAACAAAAGTATTAATTTCTTCTTTTTTTTTAAAATATGTTACTGACCCCAGCCCAAACTTAATTAGATTACACAAAATTAATTATATAAATGCAAAACAAATGCTTTTTTTTTATCACAACTAGACAACAATATGAATTAAGATCAAGATCATGTGACAGCAATGTTTACAGCACACTACTGAACTGAAACATGTCACATACTACTTAAAAAATATATATATATATATATATATTCCGTTCCAGATGTAACCTGTGCAGTATGGGGCTTCCTGTACGCGCAACATCACTTCCTGTCCCAGCATCACACTGAAGACGCGTGCTAAAGGAGGCCGATTCCCACAGGACGGCGAGCCATTGTGTTCACGCAGCTTTCTGAAACATAAACACACTTCCCACACGGAAAAAGCCCACCTTCCACCGGCAGGGGTCTGGCTTGGAGAGTGGAAAGAGCTGAGCTAAACTGAACAGAACAGAACTAATCTCATTCACAGACTGATTGTTTGTATGTCACTTCCTGTCCCGTCCCTCTTTTAGGGCCCTATGATTTCCACGATACAGATGATGTGGATGGAAACACGGAACTCAGTCATAAAAATTGAATTATAACACGGAATGTCACAGAATTTTGGCAAATTTTGGATAAATAAATCAAAAGTGTACACTTAATCAAAACACACTATGGACTTGTCTCTGTGAATTGTGAAGCTCAAAGAAATATGAAAAACTAAAACATTTCATAGCCTATGCGCATTCGTGACTCTCCTGAACGAATCTTTTTTTGTGTCATTTGGTTCATTCAACGAACGAAATGAACGAATTGACTCGGGAAAAGATTCGTTCATTTTGATGAACGAGTTTTCATCACAGAACAGAGCAAGGCGAGCTTAAAAAAACCTTTTTATTTTTAAATGAGCGATCGTTTCGCTTGATAAGACCCTTATTCATCGTCTGGAATCGTTTAAAGCCCTTTGAACAATTTGTAGTTTGCAATGAAACTGTCTTTTGGACCTTGAACCGTTTGGACCCCATTGAAGTCCATTATATGGAGAAAAATCCTGGAATGTTTTCATCAAAAACCTTAATTTCTTTTCGACTGAAGAAAGAAAGACATGGACATCTTGGATGACAAGGGGGTGAGTAAATTATCAGCAAAAGTTTTTTTTAAAAATGATCTACTCCTTTAATGGTTTCTCATGCGCACACGAAAACCTGCATATTATTTATTGTTGCAAAGATCCTTTTTTAGTGGCTCTGTAAGAATGCTAAGAATATGAAAAAGTGCAGCTTAAATTCATTCAGTCGTTTTTGGCAATAGCTAAAACACAATTCTTGTATGATACATTTACTTTCATTAATAAATTCTTAATTTTCTATTATAGAAAATTAAAGAGGGTCAATGGTCTAGATTGAAATGCAAGTATTTTCTTTTTTCCACACTTTTCCAGACCTGGAAATTACTCAAATCAAATTCGATCCAGCCAGCGTAGGAACCTTGAATTTTAATTTAACCAGTTGAATGGCTTCCAGAAGAATCAAACAGGAAAATTACAATGGAAAAAAGCTCTCCTGGAGTCTCTGAGTCTGCAGTAATGACGGGTGTCTCGGGAGAGGCAGGTCGAACCGTGAGATAAAGCCTGAAGCGATCAGGAACTGGAACCACTCCCGCGGTGTGCTCTTTATGTCCGACCGGCCCACCTTCACACCGCTCTCCGACGGGACGCTTCAGTGCCTGCTCAAAGACCACGGTTACACAAGACGTACGGTACAGGTGCTCTATTTACCGGATTAGCACACTGCTGAACACGCTGAGAAGCAGAACACCAAACACTCGAGAAAACTCGCTCCAGATGAGTTTAATAAAGCAGCGTTTGTGTGCGCTGTGAGTGGCGTTACCTCCAGACGGCTGGTGAATGAGGCTTTGAGACGCTGGAAACTGTAAGTACAGTGGTGCCATCGCTCGCTCTCAATGAAGCCTCTGTTCTGCAACACACACGCCAGATACACACACACAGGTTCAGCTCCAGAGCGGTTTAGTCATCGACGACTGATATGGGAGTAACGATCCCCGCCCTCATGTCATGATTCGATACATTTGATATCACGATACGATATTATTGCGATATGATAAAAAAAATGCTAAATTTGATATTACATTGTGTGTGTAAATGAATCGTCTTGGATTTGGTGCTGAAACCCAAAGCACAGAAAATAGAGACACCAGAATAACAATATTCATGATTCTGAAGTTGAAAATATAATTATTTTATATGAATATGCTCAAGCATTGGCGCTTGCAACGCCAAGGTCATGGGTTCGATTTCCAGGGAAAGCAAGATCTGATAAGAATGTAAATGTGTAACTTGAAATGCAATGCACTGTAAGTCGCTTGACAAAATGCCGAAATGTATAACATGCTTTAAACTAGAGCCCGACCGATAAAGGCATTTGAAGGCCGATACCGATATAAATATTTGTTGGTTTTAAAATCCGATATATTTGCCGATATTTTTTCGATATTTGATTTTTTTCAGGAACGCACAACAAAACATTAACAGATTTCTCTAACATTAGTTATGTATGAATATTGTAGTTATGTATGTATTATATTTGTAGTTATGATCGCCGACGTAAGGTACTCATGTTCGACTCGCGCGGTTATGCCGACGCTTCTTCGTTGGTGTTGTTCAGCGGTTTCTTCTTCCGCTCGGCGGACTGTGAATATCGAAACTAGGAATCAAAATTTTTACTTTTAAACGATTCCGGGAAAAATTAAAAGTTAGTCTCGGTTCCAATCGATACTCGATTCTCGATACCCAACCCTATTAACAAAGTTCATTAAATTCCACTGAGCTAGCTTTATGGTTAGCTAGAATGTGTTGCGCGTTATAATCGAGTGTTGCCAACAGGAACGGTGTAGGGCGCCCTCTGGTGGTCAAACTATGCAACTCCAACACTCCAACATGGCATGGTTGAACCGTGTTTCGTCCGTTTTTATTTTATTTTTGAAATATTCATTTATCGGCCATTACAACTGCCGATACCGATAGTTTGGAAAATGCCTAATATCGGCCGATATATCGGTCTGACTCTACTAGAAACATAATAATCCTTCAAATCATAGACTCTTAAGCATTTGCCTATTTAAATCCGAACCGCAGCTTTCGTTTGGTCAGGTGTGTGTGCACATACAACAGAAAATGAGATAATGCAATGCAACACACTTAAAAAACACACAAGCGTGCACCGCTACTGATGCCGATAGTCGCTAAATTGCTAACTATTGGCCTCCGTCAGCATAACGCACAGACGTCTGATCCTGCCCAGAGGAAAAAGGCGTTTTCCTCCTTAACCCTGAGGGACGTTACAAGGTAGCTACATCCTGCTAAACCAATCTCAGTTAAACGCCATGCCATCACACACACACACACACACACACACACACACACGGTTGAGCTTCCTGTCATAGCCACTGAAATCACAGGCTGTCTTCCTGTGCAGCTAAAACAACAGGATTACACGCTGTCAGAAAGATGCGTTCAGCCTTTACATTACAGAATGTGTATATATATATATATATATATATATATCTCACACAGTTCAAGTTAAGCCTAGCTATCAGGTTCTCTGTAACCCGTCTATTTGTCATTGTATTTGATCAATGCAAGATTATATTCCTCTAACTGTGTGCAATGCAATCCCTCCAGAGGAAACTAGAGTTCACACAGCCAAACCTCTCTCATGATGATAATGCAGCGGTCACAAACGAAAGATAATGACGAGTGGTGTCAGCCGTAATTCACTGGAACGCTGTGATCTCAGAGTCTGGCATTACTTGACTGGAGGCTAAAAATACCCCGGCCCGTTTCCACCGCCTCAGGACACTATAATACAGTATTACAGTATATCCAGAACACATCAGCAAATAACTGAGATTCCCCTGCAGGAACAATGAAGAGCTCATCACAATCAACAACCACCATCTATTCTACACTGATTGATCCAATTGGTCTAATCACTCACAGTTATGGTATCAGATAGCAATATGATGATGGTTTCAGATTCCATACAGTGATATACAGGATAGACATCTCAAGTTGTATCAATACACTGAGAGTGTGTGTTTTTTGTGTGAAAATTCAATATTTAATTTTCAATTGGGCCTATCAGTCTAAATCATAACAATGTGTGACCTAACAAATTGTGAGATATGTATCAAAAAATGTACTACATAATAATATATTGTCCAAAAATATGGAAATACAAGGTCGATTTACCGAAGCGATGCAAATATAATATCATGTAGAAGGATTTATATACTTTTTCTGAATATAAACATAGGAATTATTTGTCTTGCAAAATTGCATTAAAAATCTGTGTGCAAAAAAGTACTAAATTTGATATTAAAGCATAGCACATCACATTTCTGCAAAAAAAAACATACTATTAATGCAGTATGTGCCAATAAAGCATGATAATATTTAGTACATTTAATAAAAACATCTTAAATAATGTTTTCACTCTACTATATTACTCACACCGAGTATATCGAATGTATTCTTTATTATTATACTCATATCGTTTACATACCACTCTGTTTATTTTTATACACTTAATTGTGTAGCACTATAACGTTTGTTCTTCCAGAATATCAAAACCTGCTGTTGGACATTTGACAAATACAACCACTGTGTATGTACAACCCAAAACAAAGAGTATGTGTTGAAGTATTATAGCATAAACTTTTGAAACTGGCGTTGACATAAACACCCAAAGCCAATATTAACGCTTGGTTTGTTTGATCCAATGAATCCGAGGCGTGAACGCGCGTCACAATCAACGGGCAATCCCGCACAAAATACAAATATCGGATCCAAATCCATTAGATTTGGAGCTGTATTCCCCATGAACGCATGGCAGGGTTGATCCAGTACAGGAATCCTCATATTTACTGTTTCCACTGACAGTTTTTCTTTCCTAACACATTTCTCAGAGCGTTAATTAATGAGCGCTACTCACTGGTTTGTGGTGTGATGATCCGTCGCTCGCGCGCTTTGATCTTCTGAGGTGATATTCCAGAACCCGCTTTTCCCGTCTTGTCCAGTCGATCCTCTCTCATTCCAGCTTTTCATTCCCTCTCATTCCAACATGGCTGACGGGCAGAACCCAGCCCACTCCAGCTCTATCCAGCTACACACACACACAGGACACACTCCTCCCAGTCCCGAGTGAATGAACGCCGCTGGAGTAGTCGAGCACGCGCGCTGGGCCTGGTGCCGAGGGAGTCCGATTCGCAAAACGAATCGATTCGTTTGAACACTTAAATGAACCCTGACGCCGATTCTGTTGATTTCAAAAGTGTTTGTATGGAAGTCGTCTTTTTGGACAACACAAATTTTGAATTTTTGTGTAGGCTAATAATATGTTGATTGTAGCCAAATGTAGATTTGTTAAAGTTTCTCCATGTGTTGTGGAATTTTAAAAATGTTGCCAAAATAAAGGAGGAGTGCCGTTTTTCTGCTGCCTTGTCGAAAAATGCTACCATAGCGCGAATTGATCACAGAATGCCGATTAAAGTCGTATGAAATACAATTATAATACAATTCTAAGTTACGAGTAGCTACTGTATACTGTAGACTACTGTTTTTATTTTTAAAACGGTGTGAAAAGTAAAAAAATTATCATCAAATATTCATCTTTGACTTGTCAAAGTAGACCTTTCCTCATAGTAACTGAAACTTTAAGTTATTCTTTTTCAGCTGGCTGACCGTACAAATATTCATATGGTAGTAAGCATTTTTTAAAGAGAAATTATACAATATAACAGGAAAATGTACCTTTTGTAAAACAAAAAAACAAAAAAACAGGTGAGTCTGCACATGCGCATAACCGGTAAGTAGCAAATCACCGTAAACTCTAAATTGTCAAAATATATGGATTAACCCCCTCCCCCCTGAGGTGTAATTTAGTTTGATAGAATTTGCTTTTCTTTTTTGCCACATAGAGAAAAAAAAATCATGCATTAGTAAATCAGAACCACAACATAAAAAGTCGAAATTATGACATTCAAAATCATTGTTATTATACAAAACTTCAAAATAATGACAAAGTCATAATCTTCGACTTCTTAATCTTATAATTAGGATTTACATGTCATAATTATTTCGACTTTCGATATCATTTACGATTTAAAATAGCTTTTTTTAACGATCTTATACTAATCGGATTCTAGAATGTTCTTTATGCCAGCAAAAAGCCTTTTTGCTCACTATCAATGTACACTCATTAGCCTTCTAATAATGTTATTTATAGCCTATTTATATTTTCCCACCTTCATAAGCAGAGACACGAAATCATTCCAATCCAAAGGAATCGACATTACTGTTAATTAGGCTAATTTGATGATTAACATATTAGCATTAATTATTCACGCTATTGTAAATAATATTGTTCCAACTTTCACTTACATGAGATATTGACAAACGTTTTCCAAAACAGTTCGATCGAATCATTCAAAGGAATCGGTTCGCACACTGGGCAAACAGGATTGGATATAATGGAGTAACTATGAATGGGTTTAACAGTGGACATTTGTGTTTGTGGTCTCTATAGTTTCTCAGTGACCATCTGAGAGAGCACATTGCTCAAAAATTTACCGTTTACTGTGTTTGAATAGAGAAGCTGTTCTAGTCTATTTATCCTGAGAATGTTATGAACGATGGAAATTCAGTTATACCAAATAAATACATTTTTAATTAATAATACATGCATGGCACATAATAACTGTTAAGTTGCTTTGGGTTTTAACCACTTTATTCAGCGATTTTATTTTTAAACCCATAGGCGTCTACTTTTTATGTGGTTACTGTACTGATATCAGCAGGTTTTCATTATCTGGAAACCACTCTTGCTTAAACCATAAACCTAATCATCATCCTAAGTGAAACCACACATTTGATCTCAGATCAGCAAAACTTCTGCATTTCATAATCATGTACATGAAATGGACCCACCTAAATGAGTCACGTCTAGGAGCAAGCTTTCTGAAAATCCCCCGCCTGGATGAAAGTTCAGCCGAAAGAGAGTTTCTTCTAGTGAATGTGATTTCTCTGTTTTACGACTCATGTCTCCAGCACCTGTTCCAGAAATCTGACTCCTGTCCTCCTCCTCCGAGGGGAACTTTACTCCTCAATTCTGTGCAACCTGGAAAATAAGCTCTAACAACAAGACCGGTTCCTCACACAAGACACATATTATATATATATATATATATATATATACACACACACATACATGCATGTATATATTTAAGAAAGTGTTATTCATAAAATATTTATATTTATATATTATATATATATATATATATATATATATACACAGTTTTTACGTTCAAATAATTCTTAAATATATGCATGCATTTGTATTTATATATTCAAAATAATTATACACAGCACACACACATATATTAAGTAAACACAAACTTTTATTTTGGATGCGATTAATCGCAATTAATCTTTGCACAGCCCTAATATATAGTATATAAGTTGTTTCCTCCCCACATTTAGAATTTCGTTCTGGTTGATTTAGAAATTAAATCAATTACCGGTAAATTAAATGATAGAATTACATTTTTTGTGCGATTGATAACTTTAAATAATTGTTCTGCATCTGTTATTTTAACCAACATATGCTGCATATGAACAGTGCTCTGCTGCTCTTTAGGTCAGTGTGTTTGGCCTGGACTCTGCTCCTGTTCATACGTCGGATGAATGAACACAGCTGCCCATAATTCGCTTTGATAAGAGGATTGAGAGGCTACAGACGGGATTAGATGACATGACTCCAGATCTCTGGAGATTATGATTAGAAAGCGTAATCTCCGCTCTACAGATGGACTTCACAGCCTTCAACGGCACTCGATGAAGCAAACCGTGTCGTCTTTCTCCTGGGACGACAACACTAAAGCATGATTGAAACGAGTCCAGATGCCAAACTCAATCAAGACTTCTCTTGTTTTCACATGTATCTGTGCAACTAAAACACATGGACATAATATAAAAATGCTCTGCACACTAAGAGTAACTTTAGTTACTTTAAGTTTATAGCATGATATATGAAGGTTATGCTAGAATGTATTCTCTATTTTATGGATGTTCAGCTTCATTTGCCAAATAAAATTAAGTTTTACATATTTTGGGTGGTTGCTAGGCCGTTGCTAAGGTATGTTGGGTGGTTGCCATGGTGCTGCTAGGGTGTTCTAAGGTATTTTGGGTGGTTGCTATGGGGTTGCTAGGGTGTTCTAAGGTATTTTGGGTGGTTGTTATGGTGTTGCTAGGGTGTTCTAAGGTATTTTGGGTGGTTGCTAGGGTGTTCTAAGGTATTTTGGGTGGTTGCTATGGTGCTGCTATGGTGTTCTAAGGTATTTTGGTTGGTTGCTAGGGTGTTCTAAGGTATTCTGGGTGGTTGCTATGGTGCTGCTATGGTGTTCTAAGGTATTTTGAGTGGTTGCTAGGGTGTTCTAAGGTATTTTGGGTGGTTAATAGGATGTTCTAAGGTATTTTGGGTGGTTGCTATGGTGCTGCTAGGGTGTTCTAAGGTATTTTGAGTGGTTGCTAGGGTGTTCTAAGGTATTTTGGGTGGTTGCTATGGTGCTGCTAGGGTGTTCTAAGGTATTTAGAGTGGTTGCTAGGGTGTTCTAAGGTATTTTGGGTGGTTGCTATGGTGCTGCTAGGGTGTTCTAAGGTATTTAGAGTGGTTGCTAGGGTATTCTAAGGTATTTTGGGTGGTTGCTATGGTGCTGCTAGGGCGTTCTAGTGTATTTTGGGTGGTTGCTAGGGTGTTCTAAGGTATTTTGGGTGGTTTCTATGGTGAGTTTAAAAGTTCACAAGTGTATGAATTCATGAAAGTTCATAAGTGTATGAATTTATAAGTTTATGAGTTTATAAAACTTCCTTTGCCAAATGAATTAACATTCTTAGAATGTGTTGTTCACTCATTATTTGATGATCACACTGTCAAACGTGCACTCAACTAAATTAAAAAACCAAAATAATCACGTTTTTCATTTCTGATAAATATAGTAACAGCACTGCTACACTTTCTTAAGTAAACATGCATTGCGATTAGGTCATGTGACACGCATACTAATGTTTGAAAGTTTGTCATCATTGCATGCGGTTTCACATATATTGTTTTAAATGAGCAGTTTTTTAATAGTAGGCAATAGTAATTAATGTACTAGTATTTGATTCTCAGCCAGAGAATGAAGTATTACGAAGACAAGAAGCTGTAAAGATGATGAAGAGATTGGATCTGCTGCCCTCTAGTGCTTTACAACAGGCATCTTTATAAGGAGTATGTACAATAAATACAGACGTCTTTGCTACTTTAATTTAAAATGATGAACTAAACCCCAGTCTTACAAAACAAAAACCTTTATGAACAAATGCAGAAGTAAAAATGCTTCAATATAAAACCATTATGGCCAGTAAAAATGGATTTTGTATAGTTAAATACAGATACAATATATTACAAAAGTTCTTCATATGAAATACAATGTATGCATAACACAGTCACTCCTCCATTATGTTCTATGGCTTGAGTGTCCAACGAGGCTCAAATGAACAAAAGACAAACTTGTGCATCCTAAACTATTATTATCGGTAAATAAGATAACTAGTGTTGGTAAAGTGCATTTTCACATGTCTAAAATGCCACCAGTTGTTCATTATTAAAATAAAAATGATAAAATGATCCCTTTAGAAACTCACTTGTATAAAATACATGCATTTCATCAAGTGCTGATGTTTTACTGATGACAACTGAAGCAAATGTTGTAAAACATCTTAAAGCAAGCCTCTCTTTTACGTCCCGTGTATGTTTGCACGTTAATAGACATTCACACTGGCACATTTGCTGTTTCCAGTCCAGAGGAAATCACATTCAGACATGCATGAAGTACATAAATATTGATATAACGCCGAGAAATGCATTATAAAAGTAGTGTCTTTCCCTTTAATATTAACACTTAATATTCAAACACAATATTATTAGCACATTTCTGATCTATTCCACAATGGGTCGTGCATTTCTTCCTCATATTAATTAACGTGTGCATATCGTGATGCGTGTTCACATCTGGTTTCTACTCAACTTTCCAGATGCCGATTTTCCCGTCGTCCTGCGCGGCTCCGCTGAGCACGTATCGATCCTCCGCCGAGCACAGTGTCTGAACGCTGTCGGTGTGCGCCACCAGCTCCTTCTCCACCGTGTAGCGGTCCGTGTTCACCACGTAGATCTTCCCGCGGGCTTTTCCTGCGGCGCTGCGGCCGTGACAACCCACCCAGATCTGACAGCGGGACATTCCAATGCCATTTTTAATCTTTTACTTGATAAACTCATGAGTTTTGACAGAGGGGTGAACATTAAAGGTGCATTGCGCAACATTTCATGTTAAAAATACCCGTTTTTCATAGGGATGGGCAACGATTAATCGCGGTTAATCGCATCCAAAATAAAAGTTTGTGTTTACATAATATATAAGTGTGTAGTGTGTATAATTAATTTGTATATATAAATACACACACATGCATTTATATATTTAAGAAATATTTGCATGTATATACTTTATTTATATTTACACATAATTAATATTATATATAAATATAAATATTTGATATATTAATAACACATTTTTCTTAAATATACACATACATGTGTGGGTATTTATATATACAAATTAATTATACACACTACACACACATATATTATGTAAACACAAACTGATATTTTGGATGCGATTAATCGCGATTAATCGTTGCCCATCCCTATCGCCTAATGGGCTGAATGAGCCCTTCTCTGATCACTGCGATCGCCTCTATAATCCTGTACTGTAAAATAAATAAGAGGGATTCGGGACGGAGTTTGAGACGTCATGTGCGTTCACGCTCGCCTGGCGATGTCTGGCAGGTTTGTGTATTCGCCGCCATTCTCCGTATCAGTGAAGACAACTCGAGCGACAAAACTTTAGTCAACTTTCCACAAAAGTAGAAGATGGATTCAAAGAGAGCGGCTTGTAGTTCATTCCAAACCCCAATGCAAACTCACGTAAGACAAAGAAATAAAACTTTTGTCTAGAGCCAGGCGTCGGAATAAGACGAGAGTCGATATCGGGAAGCTTTCAACAAACGGAGAGATCTCCGGTCGGTCGGCTCTAGGGCTCAAACGGATCAAAGTAATAACTTATATTGTTCATCAACGTGTTTCCATAATAATACAATCATAAGTGGATACAGTAAACTGTTCAACGTGGAGATAGATGGAAACAAAAACCAAAGTTTCCCCCTCACACATGCCTTTCCTTTCATATATTTACAATGACTTGCAGATTTATAACTTTATTACCTCTGAAGACATTATGACTGTAACAAAAGATGTGTGCGGCTGATGCTCCTTTGGTTATGAACAGCTCGTGCGAGCGTGAGTGTGCACACCTCTGGTTGCAGTTCTGCTTGTCGCCAGAGGGGGCGTAGTTCTGCAAAAACTCAGAGACTTGTGCAATGCACCTTTAAATTGTGTGGCGTGCCTCACCTGACTCTTGACTTTGATCATGCAGACGACACCGGCGCAGTCTTTGAGCTGGATCCTGATGATGGGTTTGTTCAGGTTTTTGCAGTGCCACACACACAGCTCGCCTGCGTCTGCGAAACCGGCCCACAGCTGCTCCGACTGCAAGCACATTCAGAATAACACTACTGTGATGATTGTGAGATCTCTCGGCTCGATTTTCTCCCAAACGCAGTTGAGTAACTTCCTGATTTTACTTTATTTATAATAAACATCCAGATCGAGTTTGATTGCGAGTCGAGTTTGTTTGGCACATAATTCGCTCCATACAATACTTTCTTAGGTAAGTACACTGTAAGTGCACAATTTTCACATGCAGTGATGATGTATTTGTGTATAAGTTAACATCACTTGACAAAAACCCAAACGGATTTTTCTATTGGCTTTTGGATTACTGCAATACATAAGCTCTGTGATTAACTTTAGTTTTAATCTTGTTCATCGTGATAATGTTCACAAAAGAATTTTGAACCTTCAATACAATTACCGGAAGTGCGCTAAACTTAGGCTATAAACAAACTACACCACAGTCACATGACTTCCTACACACTACATCTATTTCAGTCTTTATTTAAGATCATTTTCCCTGAGAGCTTGGTTGAGAATAGTTTGCATAGGCGGAGGGTGAACCAACTCGAGGCTAAGGAGATGCGCTTCCCTTAAACACACACACACACACACGTTTCCCTGTAATAGTCACGATCACACAAACTTCTGTTATAATAAATGAAGCATACTGCACAATGAATGTAGGTTTATATATATCAGAGCCGCCACACTAGACATTATTATTATTAATAGAACGAGACGTGTGTGTGTGTGTTACCCAAGCCTTAAAGGTTCTATATGTAACTATTTTTATAAAATGAATCCTTTTTTTATTGCCAGTGTTTGAAGGGGTTGTAATCAGTTTTGCAGTTCGGGTTTTGCCATTACCTCTGAAGGCCAATATTCTTATTTATATGCGAGGTCTCCGGGTCGGATTTCCTGCGAAATCCATCAGAAGTGACGTGCATGCGCGCTCCCGAGTCCCGAGCCTCTCTATCCTACAGTCTATCATGCGAACAACGGCACTTCAGCTGACGACATGGAGTCTGATAACCCCCCAAACCGTCCTGCCTCCAGCACAACACAGACTCCAACACAAACTCCACATAAATATATTTTTAAAAAAAAGAAGTTTTATCTGCTCAAGCTCGTCAGGCAAAACGTGAATCTGATCGACTCCGGATGAAAACGCGGATCAACATAGTAAACTCAAGTGAAATAACAAGCTACAACATTACATGAATACAAAAGAATGTTCCAGGATAACATTAGTATAACATTTAGTATGTAACTTATTTTATTTACTAGATCTAACGTACTGACTAATGCCGTCATCCCACTACCATATTGTTTATACACATTTCCAGACGCGTTCAGTTACAGTAATGTTACTTCCTACGATCTTACTGAAACACTGAAACTGTTCAGTTTAGTTCACTAACCGTTTTCATTATCATATTATACATTCACATATGTTGACATTGCTGATTGTGAAAGATACACGAATAGTTAGAGAAATGGCTTATGCTATATAACATCAGATGTCGGCTAAATGCAGTTTATTGTAACATTATGATCATGGAACGAGCACAGAGCATTACTTCAACGTCAAGCTGATAAAAGTAGGCTATTATTGTACCTGCAGTGGGAGTTTACATTAGTTTCCAGCATGTGTGATAATTTCACGTTGCGTTGAAAGTCTCCGTGTGGCTGGGAGTGAATGATTGCTCGCTCTTGAGATTGAGCACGAGCGCTCTTGTTGCATTCTGAAACATCACCGCTAGAGGTCGCTAAACGTCGCATACAGCACCTTTAAAGGGGATATTTCACTTTTAAATTAATTTTTGGTATGTTTTATCTTACCTCAAGAGCATCCAAGATGTAGGTGTCTTTGTTTCCACAGTATTTTCAATTTTGATATTTTTAGGTCAAACCGTTCTTGTCTATCATTCATATAATGAAGGTCTATGGTCACCACCTCAAAGAGCATGCACAGAGAAGTCCAAATTAAACATGATTTAATGACTCGTAAATTTAAGTACACACTGATGGCCTAAGACACGAAACGAGCGGTTTGTGTGAGAAAACGAACAGTATTTATATCGTTTTTACCTCTTGTTGCCACAAAGTGCCCGCGGCCTCAGATCACTTGGACGTGGCTGTGGTTACAAGAGGTAAAAACGATATAAATACTGTTCGTTTGCTCACACAAACCGCTCGTTTCGTGTATTAGGCCATCAGTGTGTACTTACATTTACGAGTCATTAAATCATGTTTAATCTGGACTTCTCTGTGCATGCTCTTTGAGGTGGTGACCATAGACCTCCATTATATGACTGATAGACAAGAACGGTTTGACCTAAAAATATCAAAATTGAAACTACTGTGGAAACAAAGACACCTACATCTTGGATGCCGTTGAGGTAAGATAAAACATACCAAAAATTAATTTCAAAGTGAACTCTCCCTTTAATGGCAAAGTAAGACTTATACTGTGAGCGGCTCATTCTCCCTCATTTCAGCTTCAAGGTGTTGATTGTGGCGTTTCTTTGAGGTTTACAATCCAATTCGATACTCCTTTTTCGAATTGCCTGAAAAACCACCTCATGCGAGCGTAAAAAAAAACGTTTTTGCGATTTTTTTGTTTGTTGAGAAATTGACATGTTTCCATCGTGCGTATTTTCAATTCATGCAATTTGAAGGGTAATGGAAACGCGGCTCATTGCAGGAAAATACAACAACCACTCAAAACACCATCTGAGAATCTATTTTCTTGCGAATCATCAAAGCTTGTCCCATCACAGCTCATCAGAGAGGCCGAGAGAGCCATTAAAACAGCTCGTAAATGACCTCACACGTGCGATCCATTAACCTAACGAGTCCTGAAGCGCAGCTGGACGGACACAGAGAACCGGACGAGCTGTGAAACAGAGTCTAGCCGTGGGGAAACGTCAAAGCGCTGGTTTTTACCTCATTAAAGAGCAGGAAACTGCTGAAGCCCCTCGGTGAACTCAGCAGGTGATCTGGAAGAGACATCTTACGATGAACCGTGCCGTTCCTGCGCACTTCCATCACACAATCACGGCCACCTTTGACACAAATAAAGTTTGTAATGCAACTGAAAACAACAATCAATTAATCACAATCAACACTCAAAGTTGCATATAAACATTCAAACGGCAGTTTTTACGTATGATATAACGGTTTCGACTCCGACATTTAAACAGTGGCTGTAGTTTTCATTACAGATTTATTCAAAATAACGGAGACATCAGGATTGGATTAGGGCTGTCACTTTACCTTTGAAAATCGATTGCACAATCGATCGCACCAACACAAGTTTTGAAAAGCAATTGTGGCCCTCAATCCGTATTCACTTTATAGCCCTTAATCCTGTAATTGTGGACAAATGTGGGCACAGAGGACTCGGGTGTGATCCTAATTTTTATTTATTATAAATGTTATATCACTGTCTTCGATAAAGTTTTGTCTATCCGTTTATGGTGTTTTTTTGTATTTTGGGGGTATTTTTGAATTTATTTACTTCAAAACGTACCATATTTTCTTTGTAAATTATGCTTATTTTATGTTTTATTTTTTTAACTACATTAAAATATCATTCCAATAAGTTCTTAGCGCTAAAACCTAAAGATGAAGTGACTTTGCCGTCACCTGGTGTCTTATTTTGGCTTATTTTAGAATACAGTTTTTCCTATTCATTTCTATGGGTGTCCATTTTTGACCCAAATACAAGATTAAGGAGATTTTTTCACCCACTTAACATTGTAGAATTGAGTCCAAAAAAAATGTTTTGTGTGTGTTCAGGAGGCAAACGTAGGAAAAGTAGCCAAGTCTTGTACCGCTCAGATTAAGGGAAGTATTTTTTAAAAATAAATCAAAACTACTTTGCCCACATTTGTCCAGAATACGGTTTTAGGGTTAAAGGCCTTTTATTTATTTATTTTATTTACCAAAAATGTTTTTTAGGTGGACAGATCAATACAGGACACAGAACATGTGGGATGTGAACTCTTATGTCTCAAAATTCAAACAGATTTTTTTCACAAAAGTGACAGCCCTTATCAGGATAAGTAATATATATATATACTGTATATTCATCAAAATTCTCCTCTCTAGAGCTATTATTCTAGTTGACCATCAAGCTATAGTCACTGAATGGCTTTTCTGAGGTAGATGTGACGTTACAGAAACATGTCAGTGCATGATTTCAGCGCAACAAAATTATTTAGAGCGAAATCAAAAATTAATTTCGTCTGGATATTCTTGTTTGCAGAAATCCCTGCATCACTAAAAAAAAAACCATGATGATATAATGCAAGGTGAGGCAGACTCACAGCACCACAGCATGCCGTCGTGGATCTGGATGGACTGGAGCCTGTCACAGGAGACTCTGAACTGCCGTCGGACCTGCAGAGCGGACACGTCCCACACGATCACGCTGCCATCTTCCCCGCACGAGTACGCCACCGTCTGACTGCAACGGCCATCGGGGAGAAACATCTCTTCATTTAGCACTGATATGGGTTAATGACGGTTCAGCTTTGTCTTTGTTACCTGAATTTGTCGGTTCGCTCCTCCAGGGCGAGTCCGGTGACCTCGCCGCGATGCTCCGTCAGCTGTTTATTGCACGACACGCTCCGCGGGTTTATGATGTAAATGAACGAATCCTTTGAGCCGATCCACAGCTGCTGCTGGTTCACTGCAAGCATGCAGTTCTGACAGGAATGGAGAAACGTGCGTTAATACAGTAACCAGTAGGGGGCGACACTACTATGACAGCTAAGACGAGAAGCATCACTGTAAGGAAACGCCCCGAGACAGGAAGGTTGAGGATCCAAATGCAGTGTTTTAATGAAAGGTTAATCCGCAATCGTAGTAAAAGACAGGCAAGAGGTCAGAGCACAGTAAATCAGTCCAATCAAACCAAGAAACAGGACACAGGAAAAAGGGGGAATCCAAGAAACTGAGACAGGTGAAAACAATAGCATTTCCATTACAGATTTTGAGCAAAACTTTTGCGATATTTTCCAAATGTCGATAAAAAACTATTGCGAAATGACGGTGTTTCCATTAACCGATGTTTTGCGACTAAAAGTCTCACGATAAGTCATTCCAAAAATCATGGCAATGGACTTTGGTAGGTTTATAACCTTTATCACAGCCATGCACCACATTAGATATTATTATTATTAATGGAAGGAGACGTGGTGTGTTATCCAAGCATTAATGGCAGGGAAAGACACGGAGTTCCTGGTGTTTCTCCCTTATTTCTGCTTCCATGTCTTGATGGCATTTATTTGAGGTTTAGAGAGGCTATTCCTGTAATTATTTATTAAATGAATTTAATAAAGAACTCTATCTCGTATTATGTCCAAACGGTCGTTGCAAAACGAATTTTTTTTTTTTAAATATTTTTTCTATTATGTTCAATGGGGGGGAAATTTGTCATAATTATTGCATTAAAACAAATTATACATTTTTTTTTTTTTGAAATTTTCTCAAAACACCAAAAAAGAAAAAGAAAAAATATAATAAAAAACAAGTTAAAAAAAAAATCATGATTTTTTTTTGTTAAATATGAATCCCGCCCTTTGGGTCCATTTGGACCCGAACACTCCGAGTGTGACTCTGAAATGAACAACCCCAGAGGGTTAATAGGGGAAACTGCAAAAATGGCACTAAAACGAACAATTTTATCAATTTAAAGTAACTAAATGTTGGACTCAATATAGTGTTCCTTTCAACTTACTAAAGATCCAGTGATCCATGGATATTGACATGCAGCCTGGAATCGTGTTGCCTGACATTTATGTTTGCCTGATTTCAACAGCAGGGAAATAAAAGCAATATAGACCTAAACATAAAGCATATTTGCCTGTGAACGCTTTATATAAATACAATATAGTTCTAAATCCGGGTGATCACTTATTTCAGTGTTATATATAGCCTATATATATCATCATATCGTCCAGCCCTAAAACTTTATAGTTTTTTTTTGGTCAGTGTTTATTAAAAACATCCAATAATACAGAATATGCAATGATAAATATTTAATTGATGAGTTGTTAATATAACAATACAAAATATTTGTTTATGGTTTTACAGCTAAATTCAACATATTAAAACTTTGAAAACAAATCCAGCCGCTCAGTCTTTTTGCCACTCACTGTGAGTAACTGCAGGCACTTCGGCGAACGGTGACGTCACGCGCATACCCTTTATTAGTTTCTCTAAACACCCAGCTATGTGTAAATGTGGCCTGAGACAGGAACGGGAAAACCAGGACACAGGGAAAAAGGGGAAGATAAGACGGGTGAAAACAATGAGTGCGAATGAGTCCTGGCTACATGATTAATAAAGTGACGGAATAAAATACACAAAAACATGTGGCCTGAATATACAACAGAAAGCCTTTGTCACATTATACACTAACGTTCAACAGTTTTTGGAGTCAATAAGATTTTTTTTTTTTTTTAAGAAATAAAAGAAATCTATAGTTTTATCCAGCAAAGACGCATAAAAATTGATCAAAAGTGACAGTAAATACATTTATAATGTTACAAAATATATTTATTTCAGACAAATGCTGTTCTTTTAAACTTTCTATTCATCAAAGAATCCTGAAAAAAAAAAAAAAAATCACGGTTTCCACAAAAGTATTTCAACACTGATAATAATAATAATAATAATAAGAGCCATTAATAATAATGCAGCAGCAAATCAGCATAATAGAAAGATTTCTGAAGGATCATGTGACACTGAAGACTGGAGTAATGATAATTTGATCACAGGAATAAATTACACATAATATAATTTTAAACTGTAATAATATTTCACAATATTACGCTTTTATTAAATTTTTAAAGAAACAAATGCAGCCTTATATAGTATATGTGTGTGTGTGTGTTTTATATATATATATACATAGTAATAAAATGTCCTGAAATGCGGCTGACATAATCATATGAATTTATTGAATATTTTTCTCTGTTATGCAATATTTCTAATTTCCTCCTCAAACTCACAGTCAACCTCAAGAGACTGATATGGTGATGATAAGTTGTAATGGTGTCGGGGTCAACCCCATATAATCTCACCAGCCGGGACGTTCCCACTTGCACAGAGTTCTGCTGCATGGACCAGCTGGCGGCGTCGAACACCAGCACCTTCCCATCGCTCAGAGCACACCACAGCTTCGGGTTCGCCCCGCCGTCCAGCTCCGACACACCCAGCTGACCTACACACACACACACACACACAACACACTTCAGAGAGCTGAAAATCACTACACAACCACAGTCTCCTTTCAGAATGACTCACTTCACAACTGTTCACATACACTCACAGGGGCATTATGGGTGTTTCTACAGACACAGAGTGAAACACACATTTTGTGCTGAATGTTTCTGCTGCCTGTCCTGATCAAATCAATAATATAGAATAACAATAGAAAAAATAAAGAATAGATGACTATAAAGAAAATAAAGCATATTTTAAGGATCAACACCGTTTTTATGTCTATCAACCACAATTTCCCCTCAATTCTCAACAAACAATGGGTTTTTTTATTCCAATCAGCAAGAATTTAACATTATGTATAAACTAGGGCTGTGCAAAAAGATTAATTATCCAAAATAAAAGTTTGTGTTTACATAATATACGTGCATGTGCTGTGTATAATTATTTTGTATATATAAATACATATGCATGTATATATTTAAGTATTATTTGCACGTAAATACTGCATATATATATATATATATATATATATATATATATATATAATTTTATACACACACACACATAATCTATATTATTTATAAATATTTTATATATGAATAACACATTTTATTAAATATATACATGCACGTGGGCTGTGCAAAGATTAATCGTGATTAATCGCATCCAAAATAAAAGTTTGTGTTTACATAATATACGTGTGTGTTATATGTAGAATTATTTAGTATATGTAAATACATATGCATGCATGTATATATTTAAGAATTATTTGCACGTAAATACTCTGTATGTATATATATACTGTATATAAATACATAATCTATTTTATATATAAATGTAAATATTTTATATATGAATAACACATTTTCTTAAATATATACATGCATGTGTGTGTATTTATTTATACAAAATAATTATATACAGCACACACATATATATATTATGTAAACACAAACTTTTATTTTGGATGCGATTAATCGCAATTAATCTTTGCACAGCCCTAATATAAACACGTCACAATATAAATGATATCTATTTTTTGGTATAACATTAATGACAATTTAAAGAGAAAATCTGCTTAATTGTAAAAAAATCTAAACACTGTTAAAAGCTTTCAATGCAAAATGTCTTATTTGTTTTCCTTTGGTTTAGTGGTGGAATGTGACCTATAAGTGTTTTCGCTGGTTTTTATGACTATCTTTTACAGTTTGTCACTCATCAGACATGGAAAAGAAAACATGTGACTTTTGCCATTACATTCAGCTGAACCAACATGAGCAGGGCCGTGTTTTTGATCAATGCTCTTGTGTGAAACCCTACCCAACTAATCAAACTGAGAACTACTGCCCTAGCAACCGCCCAGAATAGCCTAGCAGCCACCTTAAAATGCCCTAGCAACCACATAGCAACGGCCTCGCAACCACTCACAACACAAATTGTGGGGGCACATTTTGTAAAAATTGAGTTTATTGTTTCTTGATCTCATAATAACAACAAAAGGCAATAATAATAAAAACACATTTCAAAAAATGTAAAGTGTAAAATGTAAAGTGTAAAATGACTAATGATACTTAAAAAGCTATAATCTGATTTTTTTCTGAAAAATATTATATATATATATATATATATATTTCAGAAATATATCAGATTATAGCTGCACGATTCTGGGTAAATTGAGAATCACATTTTTTGTTTCAAACGTGATCAAGATAACAGACAACTAAATAAAATAACATGTAATTTACTAGAGTTTCAGCCAAAATGTTAATTGCTGCAGTCTACTTAAAATGTTTAATTAATCTGAAAAGATTATAAAAATAAAATAAAAGGTTTGAGTGAATAATTCACTCACTCATAAAGATGTCACTTGTATCATTACAGGATGAATCAGCGTTTCTGAACAAATCTCTTGAATGAATGAACGATTCAATGACAAATACATTTTTTAACAGTCACTCGTCGCCACCTACTGGTGTAACCATGTAATGATCCAATACTTGAATCTTGTTCGACAGTTTTTATATCCGAACTATAAACTTGTATCCTAGTATTTCTATGATAATATGAATATTTGTAACGCATAACGATTCTGTGAAGCGGTTTCGAACCTACAGTCTCATGATATCAGCTCTCTCTTCGGTCAGCAACATCTGAATGACTAGATTTTGTCTAAGGTTTAATAGACACAGACGAATCGTTGTCATTTAGGAATGAGATCACGTGTGTTTTTCAATGGAGATCACAATTAATTTTACAGCTCTACTTCAGATGCTACTAAAATGACTCCAGATGTGTGTGACATAAAAGCCGCTTTCTCTGATCTCTGATCTCCTGTGGTTTTCGAATGCATTAGGACAGAGTCAGAATCCAGTCTGTGAAATTCCCTGTAACCTGACCTGGCCTCATGTTTGTTTAGCTGCCGAAACACCTTTAACAAACAGCTAAGAACTAAGAGCAGAAAAGCTATAAACCCTTGCATGAAGAAGAATCACTCGTGGGAAAAGGTTTGTGTTGACTTGCAGTGAGGAAATCCTAATGAGATTAATGTACTGTAGTGAGTCATGAGTCGCGGAAACATGTCGTAATCACACAGTGAGAAGACGGAGGAAATAACTGAGCATGTGCATCTGCCCGAAGCAGTTTCTGCTCAACCGATTTGGAAACCTGTTCTCCTCCATGACCACAGGAACAGTAACGCAACATCCTGAATCTATAAACATCTTCACGTCAGTGGAACTACCAGGTCAGACTGGTTGATCTGGTTGCGATGGAGCAGCTGAGAGACGCTTGTAAGTCAAAGACACCAATATATGTTTGCTCTTTGTCTTAAAGGAGTAAAAGAAATTAAGGTTTTTGATGAAAACATTCCAGGATTTTTCTCCATATAATGGACTTCAATGGGGTCCAAACGGTTCAAGGTCCAAAAAGAGAGTTTCAGTGCAAATTACAAACTATTCAAAGGGCTTTAAACGACACCAGACGATGAATAAGAGTCTTATCAAGCGAAACGATCGCTCATTTAAAAAATGAATAACAAAGTTTAAGTTTTATAAGCACAAATGCTCGCCTTGCTCTGTTCTGTGATGCGTGTTCGTGACTCTCCTGTTCGAAACTCGTTCATCAAAATGAACAAATCTTTTTTCAAGTCGCAATGGAGAACGAAATGACTGCATTTCATTTATTCAGAATGGAGATGTCTGAATAAACCAAATGACTCGAAAAAAAGATTCGTTCATTTTGATGAACGAGTTCGAACAGGAGAGTGAATCACAGAACAGAGCAAGGCGAGAATTTGAGCTTATAAAACTTAAACTTTGTTATTTATTTTTTAAATGAGCGATCGTTTCGCTTGATAAGACCCTTATTCATCGTCTGGTGTCGTTTAAAGACATTTGAATCAGTGTGCAGTTTGCACTGAAACTCTCATTTGGACCTTGAACCGTTTGGACCCCATTGAAGTCCATTATATGGAGAAAAATCCTGGAATGTTTTCATCAAAAACCTTCATTTCTTTTCGACTGAAGAAAGAAAGACATAAACATCTTGGATGACATGGGGGTGAGTAAATTATCAGCAAAAGTTTTTTTTAAAGTGAACTACTCCTTTAAGAGCTTTTTCAAGTCACATGTCTTCCTTTATTGAGATGTTTAGCTGGACCTACCGGGCGTGTAGAGCAGGACATCCACCGCTTGAGGAGACGTCTGGTCCAGAGACGGGTTAATCTTGTGTTTGAGGGTCTCAGATGTGGTTTTGGGGACCATCATGGGCACTATAACAAACCCAGAGACAGGCAGTCAATTTACATTTAATCATTCAGCCAAAGCCACTCACAAGTGTGGACTTAGACAGTCACTAAATACTAAAAAGGTCATTTATCAGACTGTCGGTGACACGGCTCACTTATCATAAACATGTTTACTGTATCACAATCATTTAACACAATTAATCATTGACTTTTGAACCTAACATTAACAGTGGATTCTCATTAAAAATAATTCAAAAACAAATGTAACATAATGATTTTTTTTTTCTAAAGAAAGTATTACTTTTATTGATCAAGGATTCATTATTTGATCAAAAGTGACAGGTCAAATGCTACAAAAGATTTATATTTCAAATAAATGCTGCTTTTCTAAACTTTCTATTCATCAAATAACCCTGGAAAATAAAAAGGAACCCCAGTTTCCACAAAGATATTAACTATTTTGGATATTGATAATAAAATATTGTTTTTTGATAATCAAATCATCATATTAGAGAGATTTCTAAAGGACCATGTGATGCTGAAAATTCAGCTTTGATCACAGGAATAAATTACACTTTACAATATATTCACATAGAAAACAGCTATTTTAAATTGCAATAATATTTCATAATATTACTGTTTTTACTGTATCAAATCATTTAGGGCTTGGTGAGCAGAATAGATTCTGCTATAGATAAATAGATAGATAAATATATTTATTTTTAAAAACACAGAAATAAAAAATAATAAACAAAACTAAGTGGATAACAGTGAATAAGATCAACTTATGTTAAGTGCACTTCCACAATCTATTAAAAACCCTAAATCCTTAAATATCTTGATTCTTTTGTTTTCATAAATCATAATAGAAAATACAATTCGATTAAACACCCAGCTCTTGACATACAGTGACAGGAAACACCAATTTATTTCAGCCATAACAAACTATTTGAGCGATACACACCCTCAAACTTCATTTTGTCGAAGTAGGCCAGTTTGCTCGCGGCGTAGATGGCTTTCTGTGACTGCAGGCTCCCGACCACGGCGTCCATCAGCAGGGCGTTAGTCAAGGCCTGCTCCATGAACTGAGGGTCCTGTGCCAGAGATATCACACACACACACACACACACACGATCAGGACAGACACTCCTGACCCTCGGGCCATGAGCTTCAGAGGAACAGCCGTTTGAGAAAGTGAGAGTAAAACCCAACACTACTGTACTAAAGTCACATCGAAACCAGTCTGGTTTCTACGGTGTTATTTTACACAGTATTCGGGTGTTCACAGGAAATGCTGATCCTCACACACTCTCTTATAACTTGCATTTAGGAACATTTAGGTGGACATAAGATTTCAGGACTTTTAGAAAGATTTGTAACAACAAGTGTATATAAAGCTGTTGTTTTCCTCCAAAATAAAAGCTCAAGGGTTTAAAGCTTTAAAGATTTTTTTTTAATTTTTAATTTTTTTTTTTTTTAGTAAAATAATCATTATTATTATCCTGAAATTTTCCTTATTTATTTTAAAAATGCAAATGTATTTGTATAAGTATTTGATAAGACCCTTATTCATCGTCTGGTGTCGTTTAAAGCTGCACTAAAACTCTCATTTGGACGTTGAACCGTTTGGACCCCATTGAAGTCCATTATATGGAAAAAATATTGGAATGTTTTCATCAAAAACCTTAATTGTAGCAATAAAAAAATAATTAAAAGCAATAAAGAATGTTGAAATAAAATAAATTCACCATGTGAGATATTTTATGTTCAAAGCACAATATGACAAAATCAGATCAAAATCAAAACAGCCCTATTATTTTTTTATCATGCAGCCCTGCACTGTAAATAGGTTACTAGCTATTCTCAATGCATGTATGAATTAAGTAATAGTGCTTTCATTAAATTTTTATGTGTAAAGTGATTTGGCTGACAAAAAAAGTTTAAGAACTAGAACTAGAAGTTAAATTTGGCAAAAATGATGCAGTCATCAAACCTTATGATCGTCGGCCATCTTCCTCCCGGCCCACATCTCTTTGATCATCAGGTGCCAGAGGTCACACTCCGACTTCAGGTTGACCTCGAACGACTCCTTCCTGAAGGACGTTCTGATCTTCAGCGACGGGATCCTCAGCAGAAGGAAAGGAGCAGAAGATATCTTCACGTCCTGGATGAGGAGAACAACGTGTGAACAACCAACAATCAAAGATGGGTGCCTGGCCAGATGTTAAAGGATTAGTTCACTTTAAAATGAAAATTAACCCATTATTTACTCACGCTCAAGCCATCCGAGGTGTATGACTTTCTTATTTAAGACCAATACAATTTTACAGCGTAAATATCAGCAGTTGCACTTTACACGTACGTGGAATCTGTCCGGAAGCAAGTTATTTTACTTTATAAAGTTTTAAATATTAATATTTTTCTTACACAAACTCATTGTTTTGCTTAAGAATGACTTTATTAGCGTGTGCCTCGTGAAGTTTATGACGGATGGATGCACATTTCTGGGCTTCAATCTGTGGGTTTTAAAGGGATACTCCACTTTTTTTGGAAATAGGCTTATTTTACCTCTCCCCCAGAGTTAAACAGTCGAGTTTTACCATTTTCTAATCCATTCAGACGATTTTTTGATATTTAGAAGAATATCAGTAACCAGACAGTTTGTGGTCTCATTGACTTCCATAGTATATTTTTTTCCTACTATGGTTGTCAATGAGACCAGAAACTGTCTGGTTACGGATATTCTTCTAAATATCAGAAAATCGGCTGAATGGATTCGGCTATTTCCAAAAAAAGTGGAGTATCCCTTTAATCAACTGCCATTATAAAACTATTTTTTAATATAACTTCAATTGTATTCGTCTAAAAAAGCAAAACAAAACAAAAAAACCTTGAGGGTGAGTGAAACATGGGCTACTTTTCATTTTTGGGTGATCCTCACCTCAATATCTCTGAATTTGGTGACCTCGACGTATCCCGGCCGGCCCTCGGTCAGCAGGAAGAGCCTGCGCTTGGTCATGGCGATCTTTCCCACGCCGTGGCTGGTCTTCACGGATGACGAGAGCTTGTACACACACTCGCCGCTCTCCAGGTGTTCCAGCGCGACGGCCGGCAAGTCCACGTCTTGAGCCGCGGCTTCGGTCTCCTTCCAGAAGCTGTAGAAGAAGCGGAAGATTTCCGGATCCACCTGCTTCTGCTGGCCTGTGTGGAAGAGAGATACAAAAACACCAGCGTTTTATTCTCCAATAAAATCCCTGAAAATCCCAGTTCTAGTCAAGATAAATTTAATCCAAATTATTATATAATTTTTGAGAGCCCGAACATTAAAGGGATAGTTCACTTTGAAATTAATTTTTGGTATGTTTTATCTTACCTCAAGGGCAACCAAGATGTAGGTGTCTTTGTTTCCGCAA